>DWGJ01005736.1:0-10113 GCA_018246895.1 Aspitha aspitha aspitha | reverse complement strand
TATATAGATATTTTTATTACGCCCAGACACAGAACAAACAAATGTGCTCATCACACAAATGTGTGTCCTGGGTGGGATCGAACCCATGAGCTCCGGTTTTGCAGTCAGGGTCTCTAACCACTCGACCACGAGGCCAGCCATCTTGGGTCATTGACCTTGAAGTAGGTGGTAGAGGTAGATGGTATGGAGGAAGGAGTGTCATAGCTTACTTTTGATAGGCTGAAACGATGGGAATATTTTCCGATTACGCTGCTTTCTGCCTACCCCGTTAGGGACCTGTCGTGACGATATGTATGTATGTATGTTATGTTTCTGTAATAGTTATCCCTACTAATATTGTAAATATGAATGTAAGTTTGTTTGGTACTCGAAAACTGCTTAACTTATCATCAAGAAACTGTGTACTTAATATTCTTGGAGGTATTAAAAGTAAAATAGGATACTACTGAAGAAAAAAAAATCATTTTTTACAAACTGTGTGACACACACATTGTGGCACATCTAGTACATATATTATATGATCAAAGTCAGTACGTAAGGTCTGATAGTATGTACTTATATATTATAAATATATAAGAATAATGTTAAACTTGATTACATATTTCGCATATCCTAAAAGTATTGCATACATTTTCCAAAATACCGCATCAATTTTGAAAATATTCGCACATTCTCGTCCAAAGCTAATAGCGATCCTCTAATAGCAGCGGGACTAGTTGTTGCCTCGTAAACGTCCGCCCTCCTCGCAGGGCGCCGATATCCGTTCACTGTAACCACTGAGCCATTGGGGGACACGATCTTCGGTTACTCGGAATATTGCGCTTTAGACATATAGACGTGTATTCATATATATCATAGACTGGCCTCTTGGTCGAATGGTTAGAGAACTTGACTGCAAAACCGGAGGTCGTGGGTTCGATTCCCACCCAGGACAAACATTTGTGTGATGAGCACATTTGTTGGTTCTATGTCTGGGCGTAATAAAAATATCTATATAAATACCATATCGTATGTATATGTGTATGTTTATCAGCTGTCCGGTCACCATAACACAGGCATTAATTTGCCTAATTTGGGATCAGACAGCCGTGCGTGGAATTGTTCCCAGTTATTTATTTATCTATTTACTACGTTTATTTATGTACAAACATAATATACATAAGATTCCCTTAATCACTTACAGGTATGAAATGTATGCCCTATTTTGATACCTGCCAAATATGCACAAATAGTGTTCTATATGTGTATGTGTGTATGTATATGGATTTATTACGTTCCAAGGAAACCGAGAAACAATAAAACGTTTCAATCTCGCGCGCGCCATCTGCTACAGCGGGGAGTCCCCGCACCGCACCATCGGAACTAATATGTGTACAATATTGCTACAGCCATGCTTTATTAAGCACTTGCTGTATCGATCCTGTGCAGATATGAAGATAAAAAATATCCTATATCCTTTCCCGGGCTTCATTCTATCTGCATGGCAAATTTCATTACAATCGGCCCAGCAGATCGACCTTGAAAGCGTAATAGGCAAACAGACAAAGTTACCTTTGTATTTACATTTAGAGTAAAACCCGGATAGTTGGGATGGGATCTTTTATAAAAATCAAAGATCTCTCTTTTGATATACATACATATGTACATATTGAATTACTTTTAATAGGTACAATTTTTTTCACAAAAGCGGGGCAACTATCCGGCTTTAACCCTAATATAATTAGTATTAGTACGAATAGGTAAGATATCGGTCTGGATTCCAAGTTACTCGTTGAGTCAGGAAATATTAATTACACGTTCCAAACCGGAAATACTGACTATAGTTTATTAATATTTGTACTAAAAGCTTTACTGTAAGTCTTTGTTTCCCTAAGAAAATATATTTCGAGCAACCCTCTTTTACGTTTTCCTTTCACCGCAAAATGATACTTGACAGAAGTAGAAAATTATTTGAGTAACTTCGAGTATACTCGCGCAAGTCATAATACTCACTTAAGAGGCGGTACGGGATCTTGGCATTTACAGATGCAATTTCAAAGTTCCGTCACAAGGATGCACCCAAGCGCGGATCGACGAAAAATCGCCGTTCCAATTTGAATCTTCTCGTCTTTACCAGACGGTGCATTTTGTAATGTCTGTTCTGACCAATATTCACCACACCTCACGGTATTATACACTGTGTATTATTTTCGTAAGAAATCAGTTTATACGCGTCTAGTTCTATGTTAAACTAGCTTTTGCTCACTTTAATGAATCCCAACGTGAAACAACTTTTGTCGTAAAGCTGTTCCGGCATTGTCGCGAGCGGGGTTTTCAGTGTGAGCAAAGTCTTCAAGGCAGTTACATTCCTTATCATTACTTACCTTACCTTACTTTTTTTATCGTTAATTGTAAAGGCATTGCAAAGGCTTTCATTAAAGAGTAAACAACCTTTTCAAAAAAGGTCAATGTTTAAGTCAAACGCAGAAACACCTTATACAACTGCCCGGATTAAGCGTACCCTTTTGTGCATTAATCCCTTATCTTTCCGCGATTTCGTGTAATATTAAATTCGTTTAATACGTTCAAAGGATTTCGCGATTTTTTCAAAGCGCAATTTCCCCACAAAACAATTTGCCGCCTTTGTTTGTTACACAAGTTTTCATTAAATCCCGGCAAATAATTGATAGCGTATTACGCTTTTTGGCGTTTAATTAGTCAGTCGGGCGAGTTACGAGTTTGTTTTGGTTAATTAAAAACATTACGCGAACCGAATAGGCAATTAAGAGATAGGAAAAATTGGCCTTTTTCATTTAATAACAACTGGCCTCAACCCGGAATATAGGGGAAAGACGCAAACTCCGCGGAAACCTATTATCGTACGAAAGTTGATTGTCACGCAGTTACTCGTATACAGTTAGCGCCGTTTAAAAGTTTCGTCCCTCTCAATAGCATTTATAGTTCGCTAAATGTGAACAGTTTAAATCTATGTCTTGTACCGTTTGCAGGCGCGATTGTATATTGCAAACGACTTGTAAACTTAAGCGTCAGAAAAAGTGGAAGAACAGAAGATAATAAAGATAGGGGATCACTTATAATAACAACAATCTGTTTTATGTAAATATAGTATCAAATCTGGGTAATAAAAAAATAAACTGAACAGGCTGATTGCATTTGCTGTCATAGTTGATTTTAAGCCCGATTGTACCCCCGTTCCAATCGAGTAGAATGTATGTATGCGAAAAAATAAAGTTTTTCAATATCTGTCAATACTCGCACGAATCAATCACTCGAAAAGCACGGAACACTCTTATCGCCTTATCCACTATCCGATCCGACAACGGATTCGATAACGATATCACCATAGCTCCCCCTTCACATACTCTCGATAACATTTCGATGAAGCCACTTTAATAATAAGGCGGATTGCGCATTGGCCTTTATCATAGCTAGTGACTAATGTGCGTTCCCACGCGACTCTTGATAAACGATAGCTATGTATGTAGATCGTTCCTTTTTTGTTCTTTTCTTTTCTCTTCTTCTATTTAATTATCTATATATAATCTATAATTTTGACTGGCCTCGTGGTCGAGTGGTTAGAGACCCTGACCGCAAAACCGGAGGTGGTGGGTTCGATTCCCACCCAGGACAAACATTTGTGTGTGCAGCACATTTGTTTGTTCTGCGTCTGGGCGTAATAACAATATCTATACAAGTACTATATCGTATGTATGCTTATCAGTTCTCCGGTCACCATAATACAGGCATTAAATTGCCTAATTTGTCCCCAGTTATTTATTTATTTGTCTTTGTCATTAATCAGTATTAGATCGCCACCTGTATCAACTGTCACCATCAATACTACACTATGTTGCTATTGCTATGTGCAATCCAGCCTGAATGGCTCGAAGCAGTCGACTCATTCGCTATTGTAACCGGCGCACTATCAAAGATAACATTCCGTTGTCGTGCCGCGTCCGTGACGCAACGTCGCCACCATTCATATCGTATCGAGAGCCCGTTTCGTATGCCCCCATAACGATTACAGAACTCTACAAAAAATGTCGTTCCTAAAGTTATTTCTATGATCTTTCGATTATGAGCAAAAACGAAAAGAAATACCTTTTATTTGGGAAAAAAAATTTGCTTTTGTGATAGTTAAAGGTTAAACGTTAAAGATTTTAAATATTGATACGGTCACTGTAAGATGTTGTTAGGTTACATAGATAGGTAACAACACGAAATGGAAGGTCCTTAAGTAGGGATTGAATATAAATAATAACCGACTTGGTATTACTTGGATCTCACGACCTAAGATATTGTAATTTCATGCTTTGCTTATGCTCAAAGAAAAATTTTGTGTTGACTCGCGTTATCGTCGCCTGCTTTCTGCTAACGAATTCAGTCATTCATTATTCATTCTTTCGGCAGCTCTGCAAAGTGCAGCACACGTTGGAAAAAGTAGGCCAAAACTTGAATCCGAAGCCAGAACTAGACTCCCACGCCGGCACACCCTTAAGTGGGATCAATGTACGGATCAGAGGTGACTTCTCTTAACATCACCAAATTGCAACCAATCGAGCATTAAAGCTCATTCAACACGAGTGTTTGTCGTTGATAATATTATAATTCGGCGTTGGAATTGTGTACAAGTGATGTTGGCCAGTTAGCATCTGACGGAGGACCGTTGGTTTATTAGTGGACTAGGATTAAAGTTTGATTAAAGAAAAAGTTTGAACAGATTTGCACGCTCCGTTTGAATTATAATATGTAGATTTAAAGCAATAGGAGCGTCCGAATACCGCTTCGGTATTATGGAGCTGCAGGGAAGGGCAATACACATAGATTTTTTTTAATAATCGATAAGTTTTAATCTCGACATATCGAAATCCGATATTTATTTTTGAATATCAAATACGAGAATTTAAGCGTTTTTCGTGTGAAAATTAATATAAACCAGAGCGTGCGTATTTTTTTGTCAATCGCACGCCCTCGCGTACGTTAATCGAAATATCGATGGTTTTACCATATATCGGTATGGTTTAAAAATATCGATACGATATAAATATATATTTCGATATATTTATATCATTCTTATGGAACCGTGGCGAGCATGTTAATGGCGATTTGCATACAAACCGAGAGTAACAATGCGTGTGTAGGTACGAGTATGTATATATGTATATATGTAGGCACAGCCCGCGAATGCATCCATCTCGCTTCAGCGTGATCTCACTGCGTCTCGAACGATCGCATTAAAACGAAACGCCCGTCATCGTTTTAAAATGCGGTATAATTATTTTATTTATAACAAACTAGAAGAACTAACGACCTTCTCTAATGTGCAATTAAAATTAAAAGAAATTCTCGCGAACCACACACGAGTATTATCCAGTTTATTCCGGTGCGACGCTGAATAGGCGAACAGTAGAGAAGGCAGAGGTAGACGTAGCGTACCTATACCTACGTGCTTTAAACACATTGAAGACGTAGGTACTTGGCACCGAGTGGTTAGTACATCTAATAAACAAGAAATTCGATGTAAAACGGAACAGGCGATGAAAGTTTATCAGGAGCGTAGCCTCTAAAAATCCTTAGTCTCTGTCCCTGCCTACCCCTGTAGAAAACAGGTGTGCCTGTATATAGGTGTAAATAGGAGTATATAGGTACTCTGAATGAGTTATCATGTAAAAATCACGGGTCAAATGATTAGTTCGCTAATAGCAATCGTTTTATTACTGAAGTACAATAATTTCGGCCTAAAAACACAGGCCAAATATTTATAACTTTTTCCGGTTATCAACAAAACTAAATGTAAATTTGAAAAAAAATCGTATCAACGGAAATGAGTTTTATCGTTAAAATACATTTTACCTTCCCTTTATATTTATTAGCCGTTCAGTACAGTTTAATTAAACCGATGACGCACAACGGAATAAATATTTATAATAAGAATATCTACAACTAGGACTTATTAAGGAAAACTGTATGTAACACGATATTAACAGATTCCAATTAAGCAGTTCAGTCGGGATAAATTGTTTTCAATACTCGGGCAGTAATTATTTGGTGTTTCAAATTTTTCGTCTGTCATCAATCAGCTACCAGAATTATCGCCGGTGTAGGATCTTTAGTCTCCGTCTACCCTGCCTAAGTATCAATATCAAGAAGTTTTTTTTTTGCATTAAAACAAGGCACCGTATGTTGAAAATAATTGTTGCCGTACAAAGAATACTGTAGGATAACATTATCGTTATTATTACTGCTGATATTTTGTATAGGTACCTAATGTATACTCTCGCTATAGCGAACCTTAAGGGTGCGTTTCCACCAGGGATGTGCGTGGATACGTAGCGAAGCTAGGTAATTGAAAGGATCCCACTGGTTTCAAACACATTCCTCACTACGCATCCTCGCACATCGTTGGTGGAAACGCACCCTAAGTAGGAGACAAGAGACAATCGGGTGGAGCACATCCTCGTTAATGAAGCGGTCAATGACTCGGATGAGTGTACTCCTAGGACCATCGAAACCACTATTCGTCTTATAAGAGACAATTTAGGACGCAAGGGTACCATTAATAAGGGTACCATTAATAACCAATAATAACGTTTAACAGAAAATCGCGGAAAATATTATTTGCACATGTGACTGGTATTTGCCTTTCAAACAATTCTTAATAAGAACAAATAAAATATCACAAATCAACACTGTGGCCAAATAAATCATATCGTCCTGAGATTAGTGAACTTTTGTACGTATGAAGTGAGTGATGCATGTAGATGAAGCACGGTAGGTTAGTAAGGACAGAGATATTTGGCACTCGCTGCTTTCTGCCTGCCCCGTTAGGGACATGGCGTGACGATATGTATGTATATGTATGTGTGATTATCGTATCGCGAACGTCGCGAGGCGTCATTCAGGTGGCGATTACGTAAGTGCGATACACCGTATAACATATGAAGCTCGTTTGAGACCCAACGACACGAATACGATAAACGCGAAGCATATTTATTTTAAACTGACCGCACGGGTATAAAACAGTATTTCTCCATACAAAACATTGTTTGTTTGTTTGTAATGATTAGGCTCAAAAACTACTAGACCGATTTAAAAAATTCTTTCACCATGCGAAAGCTACATTATCGACGACTAACATAGGCTATATAACATCACGCTATGAACAATAGGAGTGGAGCAGCAATGAAAAATGGTGCAAAAACGGGAATAATTTATATGACAAGACGTTTGCGGAGTCGGCTAGATTGTTCTCTAATTAACGCGAGTGAAACCGTGGGGCTCAAGTAGTTAGTAGTATAGTCAGTTGTATAATTACATATTAGTCAGTACAGTCAAGTGGTTAAACGCTTAAGTAAAATATGCCACGTCAACCAGGCCACTATAGGTATTGACGTAATTAAACACATAATTCTGATTATATAATTACACATAGCAGTTCATAACGACCTTCGGTCGCATGAATGAATCGTGAAACCTTTATCACCACTCGTCTTAGCGGCTTCAATGTGGGGCGAGCGGCGAGACTAATAGGCGTAAGCGTAGATCATAAACATCTCAGATCCATAGACATGGAATGATTGCATACTGATTGTTGATCCTGGGTCTAGTTCTAGTCTTGTACTCCAAGATAAATATTTTCGTGATGAGAACGATTGTTTTTTGTATTTTGTATAATACTCTTGCGTTTGACTGTGAGCTCACCTTATGGTAAATGAAATGCAGTCTAAGATGGAACACGAATTGTTCGAAGTCGTGTCGCAGTCGTCACTTGAGTGCTGTAACGATGTTGGAGCGTGCGCGACTGTACGTCGGCTCTTACCCAGTGTCGTATATCATGCCGTCAGGTACAGACGTAATACGTCGCTTACCTACCTACACGGCGTCGTCATCCACTACATACCGTTTACAAACTCATTACTATTAATTGCAAAGGCTTAATGGCTTTCGTGATTCGTGAATTTAAAAAGTTTAATATCACTAGTTAAAACAAAGATGGTAGGCGTTGCGAATTTGCACACCTTAACGTTTTCCATTATCCTGTCTGAGATGTGCAAATTCTGCACCTGAATGAAAGTAGGTAAAGGGAAGCAAGACGATAAAACATCGGCATGTGATGCCAATGAATATGGAACGCTTTTCAATTGAACCCGATAAAAATATACGTAAATGCAAAAACACAAAATAAATGACTTTAAAACTTCTCATTGTGAGAGACCTGTGAGAGACATGGAACTATGGAGAATGTGGAAGTGTAAAGAGGGTATACCGAGAAACTATGGAGAATGTGAAAGTGTAAAGAGTGTACACCGAGAAACTATGGAGAATGTGGAAGTGTAAAGAGGGTATACCGAGAAACTATGGAGAATGTGGAAGTGTAAAGAGGGTATACCGAGAAACTATGGAGAATGTGGAAGTGTAAAGACGGTAGACCGAGAAACTATGGAGAATGTGGAAGTTTAAAGAGGGTATACCGAGAAAGCGAGAATGGAAAGACGTCGATCGATGAAACAATTACGACATTGAAGTGGAGGTAAAGACAATTACATTATGGGATTATCTAAGCGTTTATAGAGTAACGACGTTTGCAATGAATTGATGATAAACTGTTTGGAGCCATGAGTGGTTTGAGGCAAGATAGATTTCATTGGAAATATGTTACAGAAGCAGCAATTTTTTGTGTCGATCATTATGGTGATGAAGATATTAGCGTGGATGATGATGGCGATAATGAAGCAACAATCAGGCAGGCAATTCAATGATAAGGGATTAGACACGCCAATGCACATATTTATTTAAAAGATCCAATGGATCGAACGTTTGATATCACCAGAATGCAATGTTGCTCCGTAGAACTAAACTGGAACGTCCATCACATTAATGAGTTTGACAGCAGTGCCTTGTTACAGCTGATATTGAGCTGATAGTCTTATGCAGGAGAACCGTTGAAAAAGGGTTCTGATGTTAGCCACTTTGCTTTATGTTTTCGACAATGGAATTTTGTGCGTCAACAGACACAAAAAGGACACGAATGTCCCTCTTGCTCGCCGTGTTAATGATACTGAGCTTTTTCATTGTAGTATGTATTCGCACTCATGGCAATTGTTATTTCAAAATTGAATTATGATACAGTGACTCTTTTGTTTGTTTTTTTGTTCGTTTTTCACATGGCAGTGTGCATCGACCCTCCGGGTGACGAGCGACGGCTGGCTTCCGATCGTGAGTCATGCCCGCATTAGATCGACACAACAGCACTTGCATACCAATAATATTATAGAGGCATTCGCTTCACATGCAATTGAACGGAACAGGCATTTAACATGCGAAATAACAGAACGGTCCCAGCGAGAACTGTCACCGACGACTTTATAATGATATACAGAGTTAGTTCAACTCGAAATCGACGTGGATTTTTATCGCATCTCCTATATTACGAATCCCGGTGAGCACGAAACGGAATCTAGATGTGATATCCCTACTAATATTATAAATGCGATTGTAACGATGTCTGTCTGTCTGTCTGGTCGATTTTCACGCCTAAACCGCTGAACCGATTTTAATGAAATTTCGTACAGCTATAGACTGGACCTTGGGAAAGGACATAGGCTACGTTTTATCGCGAAAAAAGGGTTGAAGGGGCTGAAATAGGGGATGTAAGTTTGTATGGAAAATTCATCATTATCGAAGATAAAACCAAGAAACTTTGTATTTGGGCAGTTCATATGAAAAATAATACAAGAAAACTAGGATTTTTGAAATTCGACTTATATGGGTGGTGAAACAGGATATAAAAGTTTGTATGGAAGTTCGTTATTATTATTCTAGAATTCCCGCGGTGTAGGTATTAACGCGGGAAAAACATTATGACATATTGATTTCCACGCGGGCGAAGCCGCGGGCACGGCTAGTTTTTAATAATGACGCAAAAATATAGCCTTTTTCGGTGTTCAATAAGCGTCCATTCGCGTGGGCAACATTCACGTACCTACCGCTGACGCATGCTTTTATCATCGAGCGCGGAAATTGTATTATATTATTTGTAATAAGCGGAAAACATTCTCAACTGATGTCATACAAACATAAGACGAACTCTTTAAAGTGTCATATTAAACAAAT
>DWGJ01005735.1:0-10113 GCA_018246895.1 Aspitha aspitha aspitha | reverse complement strand
ATAACTCGAGATCTGCTTTACCAATTTTCATGATTTTTGATTCTTTGGATTCCTCTCCGCCCCGAATAGCAGAATACATCTTAAAAACAATGAATAACAATAAATAAATAATAACATAACATTTATTGACTGTTATGCGGTACGAAGTTCGCCGGGTCAGCTAGTAAAATATAAATGAGCTTTACTTAACCCTACACTGTCACAGTATCATTAATGTTTTTAATGAAATCTAAATTGAAATGTGGTATATATTGTACCGATTTTTGAAAACACTTCACATCTTGTGGGTATATGATTGATATTGATATAAGTTGATCGATTTTGTACTCGATTTTACTATCAAATGAAAGCGGAATAATATCTCGAGAGGATCATCTAGTGATGATAAGCCTTAATCTTGAATACAGATATGAAGAAGGTATATATAGCATTAGGATATTTTAAAAATAGATACCTATCTACCTATCATTGAATATACTCCAGGCCACCCGTAATTGATGGAGATACCGGTGCCAGTGGATGCTAAAAGGGTTACAATGTTTTTTTAATTGAATAGAGTAGCAAACGAGCAGGCAGCAGTTACACGTGGTACTACCGCCCTTGGACATCTGTAACCGACTCCTAACAGGGCTGTGGGGACTGTTAGTGTGAATTCAGTTAGTATAAGGTATGAATAAGAATTAGTTGGTGAGTATTCCTTAGTAACAGGACTGCAAAAATGGGACTGCTGGTGATGTGAGAATGATGTTCAGAAGTGTATCTACTTCAAGTATTCAGTATGAGGTCGTACGCCGCAGACGTGAAACCGCTAGAAGTGCCAAGTTCACTGACATGCTCGGTACACAAGGCACAATGTCAAGTACCCTCGCACACCGCAGTAGTCAATATTGTCTAACACGATCCCTCACTGCGGTTTGAAATCTGTGAGTGAGTTACAATGTCTACTGGATCACTACAAGCCGCACTTAAGACTGTAAGCAATTTGATTATTATTTCAATAACATAATACGATATAATATTAATGTTTTGGTCATAGTTATACAATGATTTTCTATCGCGACTAAGAATTTCCACTGGCTAAGGTTTTAACAAGGTTTTAACATAAAAGCAGTGATAGCCCTTCCACTCGGGAGGTCTAGGTTCGATCCTGGCACGCACCTCTGATCTATTACGCGCGTTTTATAACTGAAATTTAAACATCACTCGCTCTAACGGTGAATCAAAACATCGTGAGGAAACCTGCACACCATAGAGATGTTATAAAGTGTATAATATTTTCTGAGGTGTGTGAAGTCTACCAACCCGCACTTGGCCCGCGTGGTAGACTATGGTCTAAATCCGTCTCACTATGAGAAGAGACCCGGTCCAGCAGTGGACCATAAAAAGGTTCGAACAACAAGGTTTTAACAAACTTTTTTCGCCTCTCTTTTAGTAGTAATTTTTTTACAGTCTTATCTACGCATAATTACATAAATCGGACGCTTTAAAACAATTGCGAACATTTTCAACTATTTATTGACTTGTAGTGGAATCAAAGTTCCATTATGATGCAATCGCCTTAAGACCTGGAAGATAATTTCACATATTTTGCAAATCACAATAATTGATATTCCAGATTATGTAATAACTACTAAGTCGTGTATGCTGTCTATAATATTCTTTTTGTAGACTTTGCCTTCTTACTGTTATCTATTTAGGGAATAGACTTCTCTAGTTTCGATATCCGGTCAGACAGATATTTCAATGAATGATTTATATAAGTATTCTGAACCTATTTGTGTCGTGTATTTACGTGAATCCATGGTCCCAACGCGACAGGAAATTCAATTCTTTCTTTGGAGAAATGAATATGAAACTTTATTTATTTCCTACTGTATTTGAATCGTTAAATTCATGTACCAAATCATTGAAGTCTACAATAAACTTTTCATATAAGGGTATAGATATAGGGTATAGAAAATTAACAACAAAGTTACGTAATTAGATAGAGCGACAACACTAAATATGTAATTCAGAAATAGAGGAAAAATTATACGAGATCTTTTAAACACGTTTCACTTAACTGTTAATATTTCTAACCTAATTTCACACTAATGTACTGGACATCCTATAACAGTGACTCTGTAACAGACGCAAGCGATGTAAGCACATGACATGAATATAATATAATCCCTACTAATATTATAAACGCGATTGTAACTCTGTCTGTCTGTGTCTGTCTGTCTGTCTGCTTACTTTCACGCCTAAACCGCTGAACCGATTTTTATGAAATTGGGTACAGCTATAGACTGGACCTTGAGAAAGGACATAGGTTACTTTTTATCACGATAAAAGGGGTCGAAGGGTCTGAAATAGGAGATACAAATTTGTATGGAAGTTCGTAATTATTATTCTAGGATTCCTGCGGTGTAGGTATTAGCGCGGGAAAAACTTTATGACATATTGATTTCCACGCGGGCGA
Organism: Aspitha aspitha aspitha; assembly: GCA_018246895.1. Lineage (NCBI taxonomy): Eukaryota > Metazoa > Arthropoda > Insecta > Lepidoptera > Hesperiidae > Aspitha > Aspitha aspitha. The sequence continues at coordinate 7,652 of DWGJ01005735.1, read as the reverse complement.
AGCCGCGGGCACAGCTAGTTAATGTATAATTACGTTAATTTGTTGTGTATAATTACACCGTCAACCTGTCCTCCGATAACTGGTTGCGATATATTATTTACTAAGATGATTATGTAAATAAAATAATTTACGTAAACATAGTCTATTTCAGCGAGCGTTCACGTCATATTGGTTTGCGTAACGACGGGTCCCTTCCTGTGTATCTTGTCGTGTCTTAATAATATTTATCTTTTATACTACATATAAATATACGATCAACATCATCTTTTATGTTTCCGATACCACTCAATTTGAATTCACTTTCTTCGGGCGTTTTGAAAATAAATGTCGCTCGTTAATACGGTGAAGAACTGAAGAAACCTGACAAGTCCGGAGTTCTCCGTGACGTTCTCAAGTTGTGTGAAGTCTCGCGACCTGGTTTGCTCTGAATAGGAATCCAACAGTGGAGAAATATGAGGGTGTAATAACAATTTTAAAATCGTCTTATAAATTGCAACGTTCGCGCAAACTATATATAATAAGAAAGTTAAGGTTTCTCCAGATGTAATTTTCGCAAAGTAGTTTTGGAAACGATGCAGGTGGAAATGAACGGCGCTCCAAAGCGCTTCTTAAATTGAAATCCAATATGAAAACACTTCGTCTCAAGCACCATTTTACTTCCTCATTGTCGATATTTTAAAAGATCGTGCAATATAAAATTCAATTTGTGATAGAGTTCCGCGAAAAAATGTATTGACATACGTTCACGTGTTTAAATCGATGACGATGAGAGAACTGCTGTTAATTATTATTTCACACAAGTGTACGTTATTCACACTATATAATTTATACTATTCATACTAATATTGAGCCTGAATAGATTATTTGTTTGTTACACCAAATCTCTAGAACTATCAGACGGATCTGAAATCATCTTTTTGTAGTTGGTAAACCGTTTATTGACGAAGATTTTAGGATATGTAACATCACGCTATTCTGATCTCAGTAATTATATAAGGGGAAAAGGTTCTAATTGCAGGAAATGTGTGGACGATGACGTGATTTGGTAGGGGGAAGACATGACACACTGGACCCTAAAAAAGAATTGTTTCTCAAAGTTTGCAGTAGAAATAAATTTGAGAATCTTGATTTAAAATAGTAAGTAGTAATTTAGAACAGTATGACGTATTTTAATACTCAACTTAAACTACCACACCAGTCTTAGATATAATCAACCAATTATGCTTGTTTATGATTCTTCTAAACATGACACTGGGCCGTATAAAATATTCTCAATTGATTGGTGACGCACCGAGCCAACGCATAAATCAATCGCGCATTTCCCGGTATCCATGATCCGATGATCCATTTCGATCCATCCGAAGTGGAGGTTAGGGTCACGTGAAGGTGATTTCTGACTTTTTATAGGCCGTCAAAACATCCAGTGCAGCCGCTACATGATCCAGGGATTTGAGTGTTGATATAAAAATAAGCCGTTAACGATACTGATGGCACATCATTAGGGTAGACGCACACCGGGTGCACGAGCGTAATGCACAATTTAAACCATAAAAAGATAAGCTTAAAAGTGTCTCATTAAATCTTGGATCCTATATGCGTTGCGTTGAATTGAATCTTCATAGACCGTTCCTTTTAAGCGAAAAAGACAGTCGTTAAAGGCGGCCAAACATTAGCTTACCAAAATATTCTGAGCATAACCGCCTTCTAGCAAATTACATAATAAAAACGCCGTCAGTATTTTGGGTACCCTGCCCCAAAAGGACATTTGAGACGAATTATACTTTTTATAATTTTTTTTCCTTTTTTTATATAATCTTATTGTACCTAAATATTTCTTTATTGATTAGTATGTACTTTATTTGCAACTGTACAAAGATTATGTTTAATTGCAGTTTTTTGTATACAGAAATGAAATATACAGATATATTTCATGGCTTTTGAAGACTGTTGACACCATCATCGAACAGAGTATCTATATGTATGTTTTAAGTGAAAGATGTACAAACAATTATTAAATTAATGTGTTTTTTTCTTCTCAGGTAATAAACGGCGTAAACGTGAAGATTTACTTTAAGCGATTAAACAGTATACTTTATTGGACACATAAAGATATATAGCTGTTACGAGAAATAAGACGGTAAAATAGGTATTATTACAATTGTCTCAGTCATTAATAGTAAGTTAACTTGTACAATATTCCGTTTAATAGTTAAGTTAAATAAATTGAAGTGTGGTTGCTTTTCGCCGAACAGTCGCTAAAGACTGTATATTCCATAAAAGTGTATATTTGTACCAATTTTTCATCGTGTATGTTATCGCAAACTCTCGTCTATAATAGAAAGGCAACAGCAATTACTGTTGCTTAAAATTAGGCATAATAATAAATGCTTTAAGGCTATGTACGAATGTAATTAGCAACTAGTGAATAATGAAATATATAGCGATAGTTCTAAATATAAATTGAAAGCGTGTTGTAAAATTTGCTATTTGTTATAGAAATTGAAAATTTGTAGAGTCGAAAATACTTAACTTTTAGTGTGTAATCAACTTTATACCGGTAAAGCATTTGTAGTGTAATGGATGTATGTAAATACGAAATGTATTTTTTTAATGTAAATATATAAAAATTATAGATAGATAAGTTAAAGTTAGATAAAAGAAAAGTGTTTACTTCAATAATTGTTCTTGAGAACATTGAGCCCATTGTTGAAAATACTTTTCGGTAGCGTAGAGTTTGAATTGTGTAGTATTTTTTATGTATGTATGTAATGTGCGGGCAAATTGCCTTGAAATTATGTCAATGGATGGAAATATGTACAATTCGCTGTCATTATGTCATTAAAGTGTACCAAAGAGGATAATTTGTTTTATTACATAAATAGATTGATGGATTGTTACATTATTGGAGTCCTTGAGCGGTCACATTAACTAAATTGAAATTTGTGTACAAACCATTGTAGACAGCCAGTGTGGACATGGCATTGGGTAATTTTTATCGACTAACAAAAGTTGACACACGCTACAACGTAAGCCTTATAAAAATAAGGTTAACGTATTTTGCATTCAAAATTTGCCGTCTCAGAAAAATAAACAGTGGAAAAGGGATAAACTGGGGTAATAAACAATGAAAAGGGTTGTATTGGAATGTACGGCTGGTCGTTCGTACGATTTCCATTTACACATCCACCCTTCAACCGCCAGCAAACGCGGGTATTTGTATAAATAAACGTTGAAAGAGATTACAAGATTTGGTACCGATTTAATCGTATCAAGTATCGACAAATCTATTGGTTTATTGCCGTGTCGCACTATGAGAGTTTAGGATTCAAATATTGACTTTAAATTGCGGTACATATATGGTTTTTTTTAATAAATGGATATCGCTTGCTATAGTAAGAAGATATACACATTGCAGAATTGTCTATTTATTCCTCTGAAAAAGAACTTACAGGCGTTCATAAGACAATATACACGTTTCAGCAAGTAACGTCGATCAATATGATTTATAAAGTCTATTAAGAATTTTGCTTTAGTTAACATCTTTCCGAAAAATAAAAGATGTTGCTTCTAAAAATGCATTAGCACCCGCCAATAACAATTAGAATTACGGAGATTTCCGTTTCACAAAAACACAAATATAATGAAATACAAATACTTTTTTAATACCACACAAATGAATAATATTGATATAGCACACATAAAAAAGTGTAGGTACAATTGACGGTGTTATCGCTAAATAAGCAAAAACATTCGGGACAATTATACAGACAAGAATCCCTCGTTTCGACTCGCAAATATTGTACAATAATTATTCAAGTACCTAAGTGAGCCTACAATCAGATACAAATATAGCTCCCTAAATACACTGAATGTATTTATTATTCATTCAGTCATTCCTTCGACATAAAACAGATAGTTTTGTCGTAAATGAGCTTCGTCTCGATGTAGAAATTTGAATGCAAAAACGATAAAGTTGGTCGAAAGAATTGCGGGTCTTGTCGCGACAGGACGTTTGCATTATAAGGATTTATGGATATCTTAGCTTATTAACATATTTCTTACTGCTTTTTCTGTCATTCAAAGGCATAAATATCACCGGTATCGCGTTATAAGAAATAAGAAAATTCATGTTTTATAAATAAATTCTAGTTTACAAATAAATTCATGTTTTAAATTTGTACGCCGTAAAATGCAAAGTATGAAGTGAACTAACAATTCTATAACATCTATTTATTTGCACAATAACATTTAAATGTCTTTGTCTTTGAAAAATAAAGAAAAATTATAGCTGTAGTGGTTTATTACTAAAAGCTTTATTTAGGATGAAAGCACATAACCACTAATAGCAGCTTCCTGCCGGCTGCACGTGTTCGCCGCACGAATAATCCAATTATATTCACCAGCGCTACGTTAGTGAGTCCATAATCTTCTCTGTTCTGTGTACCGCAACTTTTCCTGTAATAACAAGCTGCAGATAACTTCAATAAGTTTTGAATTACACGTTTTACACTAGTTTCGTGTAAGAAATTTGAACTTCTATGTATAGTTTCCAAATAAAATAATACCGATCTTTGCTATTACATGGACGATAGAGAGTGGTAAGTATATATAAAGACGGGATAAATCCAATATATCACGTAGGTACCTACTTTTAAAATTAAACATTTCCTTTATTTGTTACTTTCTTGATTTCTGAAATGTAGTCTAGAATTACAGTATTTTCATTTAGGTTATTAATACACGTCATAAAAGTAGGTATTTTATTTCTACAATATCGCGCTCTGATCTGAGTTATCAAATTCCCTACATTAATTATCGTTTTATTAACATTTTAAGTAGAAACATTAAAATTTCAAGTGGTAGATTCTTGGAGGTTTTATGATAATTACAACTTAATGACCTCTCTATTCCCCATTTTAATGCCATTAATAATGATCGAAACCTGAGGAAGACAAAGGTTGAAATCAATTAATATTATTTAACCAAGAATTTATGGATTCTTGGTTTCAATTTAAGTTACGCCGAACAATGGCTACTGTCTAAAAATGTGATATGAGGAAAAAATCCGTGTAATTTCGGTGGTCTGACGGATTTTATTCGGGGGTATTGGTTTGAAATTCAATTTAATAATCCCGGACGCTTCAGCACATCACTGAGCGAGTTAACAGGAGTTTGTAGATCATGCTCCTGGGATATCCATTGTAGCGGATAACATATGCGCATGTTATTGGGTCAGCGTATACGTTGATTAAATATCAGAAATTAGAACAACGTACATTATGCATTCACTAAATAATAGGGAATTATTAAAGACCAGTGCTTTGTTCTGTATTGCTAAGTTAGTTACAAAAATGTAGTTACCAATGCTCTATTTTCAATAAAAAAAACGCATTTGTAAGTGCGACACGAATTACCTCAACTTCATTAAAAACATTATTTCTTAAAATGTTTTTAAAAATTAATTACCGCTAAAACTTATAAAAGCTTAGCGATGTTCTAAAATAAAACAAGTAAAGTCTATAATAACAGAGCAACCTGTTATTATTTTTATTGAGGAAATCACATAAACATCCTCTGAAGGTTACTTCCCTGAACTAGTTTAAACCGGTTTGATCCAGTTGTACGGCTGTCCGGATATTCACTGTAGTTGAGAACAATGCGTCTCGTCTCAGTTTTATTGTTGACAAGTAGGTGCATACTTTGTATAGAACTTACCAGTATACAAATGATTATTTATATCAATGATAATAGCATTGCATAATAGAATATTTAGTAATTCTCTAGATCAAAATTACGCAAACTGAAACTCACAAATTACTGATATGTACTATGTTAATTGACAGTGTTTCGTGATATACATATAATAATGATGTTTACGTGTCGCTTGCAACTTATACGTCAAACAGAAATCCCAAATGAAAATCGAGTCGTATATATTCGAAGTGAAATTCGCTGTTCTGTCAATCTAAATACGACTGCGCGGCATGTACATACGTTAACTGTTAATGTAGAATAATAGAATACAACACTAATACAATTTATAGGGCACAAGAAACGAATATAAAATTATCGTCAATGAAAGAACGACGAAGCAGATATACAATGCGAGTGTTGATGGACATAGTTGCCGAGGGAACCAAGACTGTCCTATCTCGACCGAATAGGTCAGCCAATGCCTGATGGGGGAGTCAAGAGCCTCCGAAACCGGCGCGTAAGTTTGAAGAGAGTGATGAATGTAGATGAAACACGGTTTGTAAGGACAGAGGTATTTGGCACTCGTTGCTTTCTGCCTACCCCGTTGGGAACGTGGCGTGATGGTATAGTAATAATCGTCGATAACGTAAACGCATCCTTTCCTTCAAATATCTACCACCCTCACCTTTAAGATACCTAAAAAGTGAAATCTTTATTAAAGAATATATTTCTATATCCCTTACAAAGTATATACCTATTTCAAACAGCCCTGAAATTCTGTAATAAAGTTTCAGGACTGAAATGTCAACCGCACACTCGACAAAAAAGTACATGACATTTTAAAATTGGACCGTGTGCTGTGTGCCGGACTGAAATCGAGCTTTTAATCCTCTGCATATTGAATGTCAACTGTCCGATCTTCCATACCTCTCACGCCATGCACAATAGTATTTCCGACCCAGAATACAGAATAAGATATTCCGTTTACGTTTCACATACATTTAATATTTTCCGCACTAACTTATAGGAAAAACGCGTATAAAACATGCCAAAGTCGGTCGGTCCGTCAATATCTATCTCCATCTAACCTTAAAGTAGTAACGCAGGAGAAACAATAATTCTTCTTCCACCAGTTAGTACGTGTATAGATTTAAACCCAAACCGCAAAGTGGCATGCTGAACTTCAAACCACTATCACTGCTCAAAGTAATTCAAGTTTAATTACTGGTTTGTCTTTTCCGTTGTATTCTGATATACAGAGTGCTAGAAACTTCTATGTACAGTACTCACAATAGGTTATGCAGAATATGCCCTCCTTCGGGAACGGAGTGAGCATACAATGATGTATATTGTTACATTGTATGCCGGTTCCCGTCTGAACGTTGAAATGAACTAATTTGAAGCGCACTCGAGTGCTTACTTCTGCTTGCATAACTTAATACCGCAGAAAAATTTCAATCTGACCTGTAGGAGTAAGTACTTATTTTTTCAGATTTTATTCAATGTACAGAATTAACTCTTCTACAGTTTTATTATATATGTATAGATAGATGTGTGTCTGTATGTATAAATGAAGTAATTTTGCTTCACTACGTGCATATTACGTAATGTTCCTTCATAATCATCGTACATGAAAATTTTAAAATTCAGTAAAGGAATTTTTAGAAGATAAGCCAACATAAGACCGCTAGTGGAAAACCTTAATCCCGCGGTCTGATTTATGTGCTATGCATACATTTTTATAACCTATTGTATGTTCGGATATAATAACCTGTTGTTTCCATGTAATATTACAGTTTTACTCTTCACTAGCGGCCCGCCCCGGCTTCGCATAGGTATAAAACAGTAATTCTCCACTATTTATGGATGTAGGAGCTTAATAAATGGAGTAACTTCTCCCGTTTTCCCAACATTTCCCTTCACTGCTCTGCTCCTATTGATTGCAGCGTGATGAAAAG
>DWGJ01005734.1:0-10114 GCA_018246895.1 Aspitha aspitha aspitha | reverse complement strand
CCTGGGTGGGAATCGAACCCACGACCTCCGGTTTAGCAGTCAGGGTCTCTAACCGCTCGACCACGAGGCCAGTCATTTCCCGTTCATAACTGTGTTTATAGATAGGTACCTAACTCGTTTAAAAAAACGTCGTGTTGTGTTAATGATGGGTGGGAGTCCCCCAATGCAAGTGTTAACATCTTCGGAATACCATCTAACCATTAGTGGTGCATGGCCCGACTCATTAGCAGCACTATCGGTAAAATTCTAAGCAAACCATCTATAAAGCATGACAGTCCGTATTTCAATCGTATATCATTCAAATAAGGCTGGAATTCAAATGCAAGTTAGCGTACGTTTTGGCAAGAATTTGTTATAAAAACAGCCGTTCATGAATACCGACCTACCAAGGTGGCAGAACTGGCATTCTTGACATGCCTCTGATTAATAGGTTGCAGACTTGAAGAGTCACTTTTGGTTTCAGTATGAACTTGGCCGGATAACTTCGGATAATATATTTTTTATATTCCAGATATTTACAAATCTTATGCAATGGATAGTGAAAATTCAAATTTAGCATAATTAAGTACTATTCAAAGCTTGTTATAAAAAAGTCGATCGACTTCCTACAACGTTCTTATCTAGCTATAACGGGTGCTTAAAGCGAAAAAAACATCATGTACAATTAGAAATGTTTGGCCATTTGTTTCATGTTATTGCTTTCAGTAATTACCTACTAAGAAAATGGTACTTGTAATTAAATTAGCATTGAAAATCATTCTCAATGAACGATCACGCGGACGAGACCTCAAGTGGTGCTGACAAGAGATGGTATAATTAAGTGGATTTGGCAAAAGGAGCGTGGGTGGCGGCAGGCCCAATTAGTGCCGGCTTCGGCAATAGTCGCCGAGGGATTATGCCGTGTGGTCCCAGTCACAAAACTACGCCAGCAGTTTTGGTTTCCTCAAGCAAATTTCTAATCGAATCGGATTTTTTGAATAATGCGAATTGGTTGTTAACATTTATCACAATAAATACGATGCCGTAGCTCGCCAGCAATACTGACATATTTAGGTTGATTTTGTAACAGTGCTTAATTCATCATGATCAATCCATAATCGATTTGAATTGGAGACGAGTTGTCTCGGTGTCTCCTTATAATAACACAAACATAATTGAAAATTGAACTTGAAAAGTATGAAAAAGGCTTCACGTCTCTGCAAGTCTGTTACAATATATGGCTTTATAATTCAGAGAAAAATAAAAATAGGTAATTGAAATAAAGTAAACGAACAGGTGTGTGAAGTCTACCAATCCGCACTTGGCCAGCGTGGTAGACTACGGCCTAAATCCCTCTCACTATGAGAAGGAGACCCGGTCCAGCAGTGGACCAATAAAAAAAAAGTTGAACAACAAACGAACAGGTCATAAATATCGCAATAGGATTCTTTAAGGTAGAGTTTGCTTTGCTACCCTCTAGTCGCCTTTCTTTTACCCCATAACTCATAGGGTTTGAGTTTCCGATCGTCTCCAAGGGCATCGGACACCCGAAAACAACGTCCGCGGAGATTGTGCGGCTTTGCCGAACATGCATCAAGCGACTGTAGCGGAAAACACGCTACGATGCATTTTGTTTGTTGTCGCCCTTTACTTACTTGTCGCTAATGTGCCGCAAGTTGCTCAGTTCCGTACCTCTTATCTTCGTCCTGTCTTTAAAACACGGCCATTTGTTCACTGCAAGAATAATATTTTTGGACAACACAATATTTTTCATAAAAAGGTTTAGTTGGATAATAATATGCTCATTTCGCACACTATACATAGGTTTGCACATACTCGGATTTTGTTAATATAGGGTAAAGATTAGTCTCAAATATCCTTCCGTATTTATGGAGTTTTTGATAGCATATTTAAGACAACATGTCTACATCTGAACGCGCAGGAACTTTCAACTGCAAGATGCTTATAAAAATCCTCATGGTTACATTATTTATAAATTGTTATCCTTATAATCCAGTCACAGTAACCAAATATACCCGCTTACTTTCAACAAGCCGAGTTCTGGTTGTATTAGAAAATCTTTCTCCTGGTTATTGTCCCAATTTATTTATGTACCTAATTTAGTAAAGCACCGTACTATCCTGAGTTCTTTCTTCATATTCCTGCCATATACCTACATACTCGTACATAGGTGGCTCGTCCTAAAATCTGTGCGTTATGTTGACATGTGTAGTATCATACATGGAGACGCTGTCACAACTAATACGGAACACGTGTCGGCTGGGTATACGGTGCGGTCGCCTCACGTGTTAACACTTCAGCAGCGGCGACGCGGAACCCTGCGCTCGGAACCATCGCGCATAATGTCTCCAAATACTCGTAAATACTCGTCGCGTTAAGACGTGATTGTTAAAACTGGTTAAAACTCGTGTCGATTCTCAGCCGGGACAAACATTTGTGTGTTCAGCACATTTGCTTGTTCTGTTTGAGTATATTAAAAATATAATGTAGGTACATGTATATACTATGTAAAAGTACAAAAGGAGCACAGGTCGTCCTCCTACCAGGTGGAGACAGCCTGAAGAAGAAGAAGAAGAAGACAGCGGGAATCCGCTGGATTTTATAGGCCCAGGACCGGACGAAGTGGCGCCGATTAGGGGAGGCCTATATCCAACAGTGGTGGAATATTAAAGGATGATGGATGGATGGATGGATGGATGGATGATGTATTGAAGGTGTTACTGTTCGGTTTATTGCCTAATTTAAGATCGGATAACTATGTGTAGAATTGTCTTAATTATTATTGCGACTATACGAATATGTTTTAAAAATCCTTATATATGGCGTGTAAATTTTCTGGGAATTCCTAATATTACTACGTAACTAAAATCACTTAACAAGATCAAACTTTTTTTCTAGCGGTTAGACAATTCCCATACTTGCGTGATTTCATTTTAATGCTTCGAGTATTACGACGAGCGTGATTAATACTTCACACTCAAAGGTGTTTAAGTGAATCATACAGGAAAGTGCAAGAAATAAGACGTCGCAAGCCGCGATTAAAAGATAAAAAGGGAGTGGCGAAGTCTCGCGACGGTCCCGAAGCCCGAGGTCCGATTAGGCACGCCGCTCGCCGCGTGTGGACGGGCCTTAATTAAGTTGTCCCCGTAAATATGCTCTCCGGTGTGACCAATCGACTTACGGCGCGCGTTCGCACAGTGCGACCACGACCTTACATCGCAATATCAAGAAGAAGTAGTAATTATTATATACATACATACATACATACATATCGTCACGCCAGGTCCCTTGCGGGGAGGCAGAAAACAGCGAGTGCCAAATATCCCTGTCCTTACAAACCTGCCGCGCTTCATCTATATATAAAGGTAGCTAACGCTAACTTAAATAAGCACTGGCAGTTTTCGCGGGCTTTTTTCTCTTTATCTACTATAGAACTACAAAGCAACTATTGAAAAAGAAATTTAGTATATAGCTTCAATTCTGGTGACAGACATAGTGTTTAACCACTAATCAGCAAAGTTAAATAAGAGAGAAATTGTTTAGTTTATAAATAAGAAATAAATAACTGGGGATATATCCACACATGGCTGCCTGATCCCAAATTAGGCAATTTAATGCCTGCGCTACGGTGACCGGACAGTTGATAAACATACATATATACATACGATATAGTACTTATGTAGATATTTTTATTACGACCAGACACAGTACCAACAAATGTGTTCATCACAAAAATGTTTGTCCTGGGTGGGAATCGAACCCACGACCTCCGGTTTTGCAGTCAGCGTCTGCAACCACTCGACCACGAGGCTAGTTTAAGTTGCTGAGTGATAAATTCACTGGTAATTATTGCGAAACAAAAATCTGATTTGGACATTAACTCTCGGTTTTGTCGTAGTCGTGACGTGCGTTAAGTTTGCGAACTTAAAATCCTCTCTGATTCGATGCTTGCATCTCAAAATGAAAAGGATTTGTCTTCATATTTAGTTACCAAAAGACTTTGACTTATTTTGTACCTATATTACATTTAAACAAATTATAAAAAGACTGTGCGATATAAAATGCGAACATCGTATCTTGTACTTTTATAAATGCAAACTATGGAATGTTTTCTTATGTAAACAAGGAAATGTTTTCTTTTAATAATTTAATTTACTCCGTATAAGCTTTAACTGTGCCTTTCATACTCCTCCATCCGCGCAATTGCCGTAAAAATACGTTCAAAGTTTTTCCTTCAAGTATTAATACAGTGACGATAGAACCAGTAGCAGATAGACAGACAGACGACGAAGTAATTCGAATTTAATAGATCGTTTGATGAACCGTTGTAACTTGTAAGCCGATTATTGTTGCTTTAGTCGGATAAATACGTGATAACATAGTCCGGGCGTCGGGCGCGCGGCGAGATCAAAGCCGCGCCGCCGCAACGCTAGACTACGTTCTAGTTGCGTGACGTTTATATCCGTCATATCTTCACAAGTATGAGCACATATGAGCGGTATCTGCGTAACCTTTGCATGCTAAGATAGCGCCACAAACCCTTCCGGTTTAGACATAGTCACCGATAAACGCAGGAATTCATTTTAATAATAGACTTCATGTTGTTCCACTGCTGGCTACAGGTGGCCTCTAATGAAAAGGTCTAAGGTAATAATCTAATCCGCTTCCTAAGTGCGAATTGGCAGACTTCATGCTTCAATGAATATTAGGTACTAGCTGTGCCCGCAGCTTCGCAAGCGTGGAAATCAATATTTTCCCGTTTTTGCAACATTTGTCCTTGCTGCTCCACTCCTATTAGTAATAGCATGATGTTATATAGCCTATAGCCTTCCTCAATAGATGGACTATTGAACACAAAAATAATTATTCTGTCAGAACCAGTAGTTCCTGAGATTAGTGCGTTCAACCAAACAAAATCTTCAGCATTATAATATTAGTATAGATTTACAGTTGACTATGTAATTATGTTACTGTAAGTTCACGGAATACAACGCTGAGTCACACGACAGATATGCAGCTGGACAGCGTCGATCTATGTTTTCATAGATTCCAAAAACCGGTCGATTAATGTATGCTAATAATTTCCTTTATGAAATAGACAATGGACATAAAATCGATAATTAACATAATAAAGAGATTTGTTCACGCCTTAGAGCGTAGCGGGGAGACCGGACGCTGGCGCCCGCGACGACGGTCGACAACAAAAATGTATGTATTTTAACAATAATCCGTCAGATACTCTTCCTTTATCTTAATAAATCACGTAATTGGGTAATGTAATGTAATAGGTAATTCTGATTCGAATGTCGTTTATGGACATATCATATTAGTCCATCGCAATTGGCATTTAAAATCCCTAGTAGGTACAAATAGAACACGTTAAAAGCATCGAATTTACGAGTACCTACTTCAATCGATCTGTATAAGTGCGTGCGGCGGGCGAGAATATAATAAATACGTCTGAAATGAAAAGTATGAATTGGAAAAATATCTAAGATTCCTATTAAATTAGTCAGTATGTTAATAATATTAACTTAATATCAATTAACTACTGCCGATACTACTTTTGAAAGGGTCTACCAAGAATTATTAGAAAGATAACTAGACCGAGACAGTCAAGGGGTACTCTTTTTTTGCTACCGGTACCACGAAGTTCCAAATCAATACGGATATTCCATATCACTCACGCATTGGCCTTTGGGCATAGAGTAGAGAGATAATGGAATGTCAATTGTTCATTCAGTTATTGTATAAAAGCGGGGAACTTTGCAGTGTCTCTCAGATATTAGACTTTTGCCTAGACTTTATAATTGTTGTGCTGTGGTAACAACATTTCATTGGTTGGAATTGAACCGGGATTTAAAGCGATATGATAACCACTGTACTGTGAGCGGATAAATATAAAATTATTAACAGGGCCGCTACAAAAAATAATATTTTCTTTACCGCAACAAATATTAGCAGCCCATTCTACCGGCTCGGTACAGGCCTAGAGAATGAAATTCAATCTTCATTCATTCAATAAATGATGAATACACGTGAGATGTACGTAAAACATTAGCCCAAAAGAACGGTGACGTCACAACCGCTTAGACAATAGTAGATACTATAAACAGAACCTACAAGAAGAACTGCCTATGTAAATAGCTTTCCCTAATTTTATGTAACGGAACTTCTGCAATCAAGCTGTTCTCTGGTTGAGTGTACGCTATTTTTCATTTTAATGGTGCATTAATCACTAATGCGATAAATTCAATTGTTTTCGTCACTGCACCTGTGGTCTACGCGGTTTGTGATTTACGTACAAATGTGTAAGAGGTTTTATGTTAGGAACATTATGTTGGTGACTATTTTTATGTTAGGAACATTATATTGGTGACTATTTTTACTAGTCTTTTGAGCTAGTGGTTAGAAAACCTTATTGCTATACGAGAGGTAGTAGGTTCGATCCAATACCTATAGGAAAGTTTTTTGTAACGACCACATTTTTTTTCTGTATCAGGTCTGGGTGTTCCAATTGCTCATATGGAAGGGGTGGAAGGGGTCGAGCTACGTATTGAACGATTATTTGTTTATTATGTATTTAAACAAGTCAACATTAAAACTGTTCGACGAACATTAACGACGATGAATTGAGATGAATTAACGTTGACACACTGTATGAAATATAGAAGTTTTTTAAAATATATACCTACTTATAAGTAGACATTCAATTGATTGTGTTCAATCAGAGGTGTGTGTGGAATTATTATTATTATGTCACAAATAAGGTAATTAGCCTGCAAAGTTCATGCACCTCAGAATGAGCGTACGCATGTTCACTAATTGTAGGACTTATCTTGATTGGACGGATCTGTGATTTTACCGTGTATTATCGTATTATAGCAGCCGCTTACGTAGAAGCATTCAAAAAATAATAAAGCCATCGATACACGGTGACGTGATCATAATATTTAAAACGCATACCACAGACGAACAAATCAATTAGATGTGACTGCATGTGCATTATGCATGCGGTCCGCACGGCTTCTTTATGCCGCCGCCGGACGCTCCCCGCATAATGTCGACGGTCACTGAAGGGACCGCAATTAAAAGTAAAAAATTAAAAAAGCGCGCCGGAAGCGGCGTTCAAATCGATTCGATTTATGATAAGATGATGAGTTACGTAACCTTGTTAAAAATACTAATTAACCGTTAATAAAACATAACGTACAGGCCATAAGTATTTTTTTTAGTAACCTTCAAAAGTTATGTCGGATTTTTACCCAATCACCCCTTCGGCCTGCTCTATCACTGTTGCAGAACTCTAGGATCTCCAAACGGAACGCACAGGTATATGCTATAACTATATCATCTAAAAAATATCTGTATATGTTTAGAAATAAGTCTATTAATTGTAATTTATCCGCTATCATTTGTTATAGGACTAGTTCAGCATAAGTTACTATTAGATGACCGCATGTGAAGTTATCCTAAGCATCTGGACTTACAATACTTATCGGGCTACCAGAAAAATACTAGTAATCGAAACCGTTGCACCATAAGAAAACAACAATTACTCGCAATTAAGGATTCCACGCCCGCTCTCCTTAAAAGTTACCGCGCATTGTCTATGCGTGCTCTATGCGTCTATGGCCCATTTCTTTTTAATTCCTTTACGATACCGCTAGTGTTCGGCGAACGATACGATCGAGTACAATCGCATCGTGATCGTATTTCAATTGATTTAATCTGAGACAGTAATATGAAGTTGGAATAAAATAAATAAAATTATAATGAGAGAACAGAAAGGAAAAAATAAACGATATATGACAGATACATAATATAAATGTCTGGAAGTACGTGATGAATAGTTTAGCCTGTGTATTACAAAAAAATTAAAACTCGTTATTGTTAGCTGTAGAGTCACCCAGTCGAAAAGTTGATTCCGGTTCGCATCATCCCTTTTCTCCGCACGTAGGAATATGTCATTGCTTCTGTCATATAGACAGCTTCGTGCTGGCCTCCCTCCCCTCCGTTCATTTCAAGCGAAGAGGACGACTGAGGGGATAGCTTGGTGCTCGCTGGGGCCAAGTTATAGCAATCTATTTGGAATGGCCATTGCGCATGCGCGATGCTAATACAGTAATTGGAATTGTCCTTTTGTCGGTGCGACAAAAGATCACGGGATTTTAGACCAGTACCTCATTGTCAACTAGCAAGTTGCTATATATGTATGGCCAATTACGTAATGATATAGCTGTCATATTATATATAGTTAACATTGACAATAGGAGTAGGTACAGAACTGCTTATGACTGTTTATACATTTTATTAAAGAAATATTAGATGAGTAAAAATAGTTTAACACGATAATGCACCTTGGCCTGCCATACATACAGAAGCAAAAAATCCTAATTCTTGTAAAGTGGGTACATGAATTACATTTTAGCTCATTTAAATCAGTTACTCGTTGGCATTAAGACACACGCCGAGTCCTCTACTGACACAATAAATTGATATTGTCAGTCTGCCGGTGCGACAAAGCGATGCGGTGAACGATTAAAGTAAATTTTCTGAATGTGAATCGAGCTCTGATATATTTGTACACGTTCGTGGAAATGTATGGGAACGCTACCCTATTTATACTCCGACATGTGCTTGGGAAGTATCACGTATGTTGATTTGTGTAATGACTTTAATAGGCGGCCGCTTTGTGTTGCCATGTTCGTTTTGTTCTACTAAGTATAAGTATCTAATACATGTACATAGATTGTATCGAAATCGAGCACAGACAAAAATGTCGTCGCATATGTTCCTTTGGTTTAATATTTATCACCTTTATGCTTTAAATATTTCTATCCTCGGTGTTTTTAGTAAAATTGAGATGAAGAATCATTAATAAAAATTCGCAGATACACATGAATTTTAAAATGAATTTTAAATAAATCAAAAAATTTCACGCCGAATAAATAAGAGTAATCAATTACCTACAATTAAAAACAGATAATAAAGAAACATTAAACATTCATTTTCATAACGAAAACCATTTTGGTTCCAGAACACGCAGACATTGGCGCCATCGATTCAAAAATAACGGAAACGAAAATCGACAGATTAAGTAAAAAACGTGTAACAATAAGTTGCCAGAGACAAAAAGTATGTTTAAATACTATTTGTTAAGCCATTATTGGCGCCACAAGAAAAAAAAACAATTTAAATAAATTTCAATGGTCTTTTGATTTAATCCAAAATTTGGTTAACTATTTGGATATGCGTGACGCATTTTGTCGCTGCCATTGTAAGATTTTTTCTTTAAATGGGTTTAGAGAAGATTATGAAATAGATAGATCTGGTAATAGGTATTAGAGTGTTCTTTGTTTCAAAACCGGTAGTGTAAAGAAAAAACATTATTATGCTATTACATATATAATACAATTTATTACCAACCTTTGAACCATAAAATGGCTATACATATATGGCCATTATCTTTAGAGACTAAAATGCTGGTGTTGTTGTGACGTAAAGCAGTTGCGACCACTTTTCATTCTGATCACATTGATTTTGTAGGTAAGTTGCAAAAATTAATAACAACTTATGAGAAAACGCTTGCTTCAAATCGAAATGTGCTGTCTATTCCTACACTGTAGTCTATGATACTGAATACTTCACTAACGTACCTAGTAATTGGTTTGAATAATGGATTCGAATAATTTTTCAAAGGCTGACAACACTGCTATACGAACTGCGCCATAATTCAGAATTTCCTGTCGCCAATTGTATAAATTGCTGTTACTTTGGTAATATTTAACAACTATCGTAGTAGTAGTTGTTGAATGATAATTAATTGAATACACGATACATTTAAACAATACAGCGTATCTTAACGCCATAAACGTCATCTACTCCAGCCCCTTGCAGTGGGAATAGCTGTCAGATTTCAGACGAGGGTACACCGTATGAATTTTATGCATCGCTTCTCTTTCCATCTTAGTGATGTCTGTGTATCGATATCGATATCGCTGCTTTTCATGAATACTCGCACAATCCAAAATCCCCATTTTTATAGGGTAGCTATTTGAAAATTAAACAATAAATCAATATAGTAGAATATAACCAATTACAAAACGACATT
>DWGJ01005733.1:0-10115 GCA_018246895.1 Aspitha aspitha aspitha | reverse complement strand
ATACATACACTCAATGAAGGTCATGTTTTAGTCGTCGTACTTCGGCTTTGTGCGCCCCTCGGGCTATAGTAGACCGGCTATAGTAGACCTTAAAGACTATACTCAACTTTCAACAAACTTTCAAATATTCATTATAAAACGACCAGTGCAGAGCGCCGGTGACTAATCTTGGATGCTTCATCGAAACTGGATTTGAATTTTTCAAATCGTCGAACGGACGGTAAATGTCTTTTCGGATGAAGTCAAAGTGCAGACTACGGGAACGATAATAATTGTAGACTCGGAGATACGATCCGCCGTTTACAGACGTCCTCGTCTCCAGGGCTGAGGGTACGCCGCTCAACATAATGTTCTCCAAATGAAATCGTAAATATACCTAATACTCACTATGAGAAAAACGTGTTCGCCGTGCAACAATAAACATTTAAAAATGTCTATTTTGAACTAAAATTAACTCGTTAACAGAAACAAATCGTTAACAGAAACGGGAGTATGGTAACTAGTGAAAACTAGTTACAACCGCATTCGAAAACCAGATTCAACCGGACCGAAGTGCGCAGTGGTGTAAAAAAATCGCAAACTACACATTAAGATAAGGTTGAAACTAAGTGGAAAAGTCGTTAGCGGCAACCCTAGCAGAAGTTCGGGAAAACTTGCCAACTAGTTTTCTTCCTTTTGCATTTTTCTCGGCACAAAACGCTTATTTCTTTTTTCTCCTGTCCTCTCTTTTCTCCGTTTTCCTTCGCCCGCTTGAATCTTTTTACTCCTCTAGAACCGTGTACCCTTTTCAGGAGTTGGCCAGCTATCTTTCTTAACTTGACTGTTTGGAACAGGAATTGCATGGAGTTCTCAGTTGATTTGTTTTTTCAATTACGAGACATAATTTGGTGGATATAATGCAATTATACTAATCTTCAAAATATATTTTGTAGATTAAATAAAAAATGTAATGTCTGATGACTTGAATAGACAACTGTTTTTATACTCTTATAGTTAATTAACATAACAATTCATATATTTCTAATAAAATCCGAAGTAACTTTAAATTAATGCAAGTGAATATAATAAGAGATTAAACGTAGAAATTCTGCTGAAGTGTCATTAACTCATTAATTCACTTCTAATTAAATATACTTTTTAATATCATTCTTAATGTCATATCGCAAACGCGTATGCACATTATCAATTACTAAGTGACTATTGCATTCCAAAAGACAGCACATTATAAAAGTGTATATATATAACTTACAATGAAGAAACAATATAGTATTTGAAACCATTTAATCCAGACCCAAGCTTATTGATGGAACGATTATCCTTCATCTAGTATGTGTTCTTTCACTTAGTACTTCTATATTAAACTTTTACAGCCCCATATCGAACCTTTAACTGATTTCAGAAGCTTAGTTCGAACCCGTTCACCCTTCATAGGTACTGCCTTCCGTCTACGTAATTGTACTGCATCGTAGTTACATATGGATGCTGTGTATACAGTACCCACATCGGTTTGCAGACTGTTATAGTCTGGTGCGATCTTGCCTTGATATGTTCCGTATTGTATAAAGAAACGCTGTTTACAGTGGGCATGAGTTTACAAAATATGTTCGACCTAAACTTGTTAGTGGTACATTAGATTTTAAAGAAACATGTTCTCAAGATACGTAGTTAATATTGTGATATGTTAGTTTTTTTGGGTGAAATATTTTCAAAGTAAAAGATTGCAGTTGCAAAGAAGACTCCACAGATGTCGTTGTTCGTCGAGAACTCCTTTAAGTTTTTATTTGACCACTGAAGCATTCGCGAGATAGCACCGCGGTGAAAATTAAAAAAAAAATAGCACTCGGAAAAATAAGGAATCCGCTCGGAATAAAACTTTGTTACAGCGCGCGAAGGGGCGCTCGGAGGAACGGTTTTATTGCATCTTATTAACTTTGCCATTCTTTCAGAGTAATATTTATTCTGTTACCTGCGCTCCGAGCGGAGTTCGAACTTCGAACGCACAAAGCGCTTATTAAATTGAACAAAATGGCGGACATTTAGCGACACGTCAATATTGGACAAATTTCGCCCGCTCGGCGCAGGTGGAATACTATTATATTTTTTTCCCCGCCGCCTCCCCCAAATAGTTGGGGCCGGGTGGCGGCCGATAGTTGGGGAGTGCGTGACCCCACCCCGCCGTCCCGGTCCCCCGCGCCGCCTCGCCCCGCGACCCCACGCGGGGCATGCACTCGCCACGCGAGCCTGCACAATTTCAGGCCCAATAATTTAAATTTCCGATCGGTTTGATTAATGAAATATTAATGCTATGTATTTCAACGCTTTACTACATGCCGGTGCGTCCCAAATTATAATTACTAACGCATTGCGTGTTAAAGTAATGGTACGTACCTACAATTTATTTGAATAAATTAATTGCGGTTTCAGTGTGTTAGACAGTGTTTGTAGGTAAATTAATAATTGCTGGGTACATTTTATTGCATGCAGCCTACGTGGAGCATTGTTTAGTCGGCGGTATGCCTACAGGCTCAACCGCCGCTTCTAAGCACTTCATCAATTCTATACCTACTAACAATGCCACTAATCAAGATTTTCGATAATCAACGAGCTGAGCGATTTATTGTGAGTTACTTTTATTTCCTAATCCGAAATCATCGTTGATGATAAAATATTCCGTTACGACAAATAATAAATTTATCGTCTGTCGACAGTTTTACGTGGTATATGACAAAATACCGCGAAATTAGCCGCGGGATCATCAATCAGTGCAAAACTAAATCACACGGGTTATTATCACTGGAAAACATGCAAGAATTATTCGTATGTACAAGTCAAAATGGCGGTGCGTTCCAAATTCAAAAATAAATGCGAGGCGCGCCGCCGGCCGTCGTTTTAAAATCGACATGCGACCGGCAACAGAGTGGAAAAGATTAAATTACTTTTAAATTGCAAAATTGTAGTTGGCCAGGATTTTTTTTTACAAAAACGCTATTTTTAGAAATGTTTTTTTAATACATAACTGACATGTAGCGAAGGCACAATAACAATAGTAATTTGTTTTTCAGAAATATGTCCAATTTAATTTAATATTTTATTAATATTAGATATGGAATTTTTAAAAAATGTGCCGAATACCTATTTTTATAATATCCTCACATTTGATTAAGGATCTATTCTTTTATTTCTAAAAGGTGAGTGAATGAAAGCTATTTGCATCATAAACATGAATTAACCTTAACATACTTGTAATTAGCTGAAAAATAATGAAATGTGCTTGTACATAATGAGTGCATAATTAAATTAATTAATTAATAGTAATTTTAAACCACTTTTAACTATCCACGTTTAACTTGCGACCGAAAATCAAATAAAAATAATGGCTAATTATTTTTATTTGTTGTTTTTAAATTTAGAATCAAATTCAAATACAACATTCTTTTGTTCCTATTTTAAAATTGATTCCATGTACGGATAAAACAAGCATAATTCTACATTTATTTGACGCGTTCATTTTAAGAGAGACAAATACTGAAAACTTTTAGCTGCGTTCAAATAATGCTAGAACAGCTATCGGAATCTAGGTTCCCGGCAGAGTGAAGCCTACGCACTGGATTTACATACAAAAGTGCTTCCCCGTACACGCCTGCCTCTCTACTTCGGCGTGGGCCGGAGTTCTTAGCTTTCTAAAATAAATCTATTAAACAAAAAAGAAACAATAGCTTTCTAAATAAACATAACATTAAAAATAATATTTTATACATCGACAGAATTCATTTATATTTCAGTACATGCGTCTATCGTTTACTAAACCCATGCCCAGCTGTGGGAGAAAAAAAGAGCTCTATAACTTATCAGCGGTTTTAGGATTTCATGCAGTGAAATTAAAAAATATTTATCAGGTCATGGATCCCTCCGAAATGTATGAAATCGTATCTCAAGCCCATAATAATATAGGCGTCGCTACCCCCGAGGCCTAAGTGGCCTCATGCCTCAAACGTGTTGAACTGGCGTATTGCCAATCGCACCCTTTAAATGCGGTAGCAGCATAAGCGCCGCTGCTTAACGGCAAAAATATATAGTGACGGTCGCACAGAATAAAATACTTTTTTATTCAATGTTCATTTAAAGAGAATATGTTTAGAAAAAACGAAATTAGCCAATAAAAGTATTTACCAAAACCAATTTACCTAATCTGATTGAAACTAAATTAAACACAAATAAATTATAACGTACTGCAGTTCGATATTCAAATTCAAATTCCGAATTCCAACATTTTTCTAAACATATTCTAAGTACCTATTACTTGTTCCTGACTTAAAAGGCGCACATAATGCATTAAAATTACATTTGTCTGGGACTCAATGTACGAAATTAATAATACGAAACTTTAATTTCAATTGGTACTTAATCGAATGAAAATCGATAGTTATAATGATAGTAATTTCAGCCATTTGACAAACAACAACGAACAAAATGGATACAATTTATATCCGTTATCCAATTAAACCTTTTTCTTCTCCTCTTGCACCCAACAAAAGGTTATTTAAAAGCTATTATCAATCAACAAAATTACGGGACATAATCAATAGTTCCGTAAATAGGGTGCGAACACGCGTTCCAATTGGAGAGCTTTGGAAATATTTTATGTTTTCTGTAATTGACGCTATCTATCTATTTGCTATTAGAATTACATAAAGATAAAAAGATTACGACACTGTTCTTGTAATTTTTTCACACTCAACACTACATAACATAATAGTTTTTAATTTTGTAGAAGTGAAAAATAAAACTAGCATCTTTTTTGTAATAACATAACAATGTACATTTATATTTAGAATATTTTTTATATCCAAAATATTCCAATTGGAACAGATTCGAAATTCAAATTTTCAATTCACAATTATGACGTAGGTACGTATGAATTTTAAATGTCGAACTACCAGCTTGCAGAAATTCTAAATACATTTTCGATATTCCCGCGCGAATTAAAACCGATAAATATTATTACAATCTGAGTAGATACCATCCTTTAACCAACGTGCATCGTTCAAACTGTGCTAAGGCAAACGCCTTTCCCTTCTCTACATTTATTCATAGAGAAATAACAAAAATAACCATAGTCAACACTGGCCACTCAACTCTGAACCGCCGCGTCTCTTTCATCTTTGACATTACGGACCGTTCCGGGGTATTTATGATCGAAACGAGGGCTCAAGTTACGTCGGTCGCCTTTACGCGTAGGTTGTATAGCTTGAAAAATGGTTGCTCGGCTACAATAGTATAGAGAACGGTGAACCCGGAAGAAATATTTGCCATGGACAAGATTTAATCTGTGCTCTGCCGAGATCTTTTTAGATAGTATGTGCGTAGATGAGAGAAATGGCACGATTAGAAATGGCGGGAGCGTCTGACATTTGTGTCAATTTTACTAATTTATTTTTTCATTCAACATACTCGAATATCTATTGCAGTTAACACAATAGCTATACTTTCCTCTCGCACAAAACTGTACAACGAATGAAATATCATAGCTTTCTAATGACTTGGCAGAATACGGATAGGTAGACGATCTTTGCTTAGCACTCGTAAAGATAACTTAAGGGATGCTAAAATAACTTTCACATCATTTGCATCACAATATCACTGACTTACCGTTTCTTATTACACGCATACGTAAAATTGAATGAGGAAATATGTTTTCAAATTACAATTTATTTAAGCGGGAGCTTGTCAAATCGAAGACAAAAAAGTTGTTATAAATGGAAAATAAAAAAAAATACAGTAAAAAAAAATATTATTCCATTTTTAAATTTGAATTGTGGATCGAACGCGCTTATGACGATATCGTAACAAATTGTTATGTTACCAGCACGCGTACTATTGTAACAATATTATAACTTTTATATTTAGAAACAGTACAGATATGGTCCAGTTTCATAATGCGTATCGTTTTACGGTAATACGATCAAGAGATAGATTCTCGGACGTTGATTGATATAACACGGAATGAGTTTAGAATTATTTATAAAATAATTTTACTAGCTGTTCACAGATAAAAGGAGACAACACTAAAATTACGCACGTTTTAATTGGTTTGTTCAAAACTTTAACTTACATTGAACCAAAGCTTTGGTTGTTGCTCAATTTAATTGCTATTTCCGTAATTAAAGCTGTTTTTCACCAGTTATTTTTTTGCGTCTTATTATGAATGTTAAATTAAAACAATATCACTTTGTAATATTGAATTGAATATTCATATTAAATATCGTGTAACTAATAGTCTTGCTACGTTAATGGGGTTATTGGAAATGTAATAAGTAATGATAGAACGGAATAACTCAAGATACAGTCCGCTCATAAAGCAGAGTTCTTAGGCCGCACCCAATTTAAATGGTCCCGATAATTTACCAACTTTTACTAAACTCGTAAAATAGTAAGCGTAATATCGAGACCGTTAGGACCAATCGCCCATAGTAATATTTCCATGCTGTGTCAAACGCACTGGGCATATATCTGGTCGCATCTAGGAAATAATTCTACAATATCTTTTGCTTACGAATGCCCGCGTGTGCATACGCATTCTTCACGAACATGCAAAAACAACCACACGCAAACGCAAGGGCCGTAGCACACTGGCGGCGCGCATGTGAGCGTGTGAGCGTGTGCCGGTGTGCGTGCGTTCAATGACCTATGCATTTGCTTGGCGTACAGGCTAAAAGTATGCATTCGTTTTATTATGGTCTTATTTTAAAAATGGTCCGCGCCGTTCGGTTGGGTTAGGTCGCGGTTGAGATTTTTGGCGCCATTTAGGTCTCGGTGAAGGTCCTTGACCTTCGTTATGTAAGCGTGTTCCATTTTCGATTTTATTTTATTCTTTTGTACCGTTTAAACGGTCGATGACCTCGCGTTTATGTACACTGACCGGGATGTAGTTGTTCAAATTTTTTTCCTCTTAAAAAAAATGTATTAAGTATTCGGCCATTATTTTTCAAAATCAGAAATGATTCGTTGTGTAATTACAGTAGTTAAAGTTGTTAGACAACTTTATTGGGTACGAGATTTGCTTATTCATACACACTTATTTACAGGCATTTATTTATAGAAGGTCATGACAATAACTTCGTATGGGAAAGATCTTTAGTTGCCAATTATGTTCTTCTGCAGAAACTCAATTTTGTAGCAATTCATCTTCAGTTAGTAATTTGTATTAGTTTTATGAGAATAAGCCACTTAACGTAATTGGTAGTCGTGGCCTGTATGGTTCAGTGGGTCGATAAAAATCATATAAAAATGTTAAGAGTTCATTCATCTCTGAAGTGCATTATGATAGAATGCACGTATCCTCAAGATTCTAGGTAAACAGATCTAGAGAGTTAGGATCTTATGATAATCTTTCATATCTAATTTAAAAGTCATCCTAATCTCTCTACGTAAGGAGCTGTTTTGAAAACACCTTAGTGATGTTCTAAAAACAGTTGAATGCAATTTTTTTCACGTCCCTCTATTCGAAATTCAAAATTCAAAACGTTCCAAATTCAAAACCCTCATTCCAATTGCGAGGTTCCAAATTTAAATAAATGTTATATAAAGTGTTAATAATAATGATAAGTGTACACCGTATTGGGTTCATTAATGAGTTAAAATGGTGATTAATACGAGACGCGACCTGTGGTTGCGAGTAGGAAGTGTAGTTACAAAGCAAACGAACGGGTTCCGTCGGCTCGCGCGAGAAAAAGACGAGATGCAAAAACGCACGCAACCGTTAGGATTTGAAAATGGAACACCATTATTCGAATTTCAAATTTGCTTTATTCGAATCGCTAATGAATAATTTAAAATTTGCATGTGTATTTAAAATTAAAATGAATTGACAAAAATTGTTCAATATTAAATTCTATTGGAGATATATTGTAATTATTTTCCCATCAATGAACTTTTGTTTGTAAATGCATTAATAGATTATTTATTTCTTTTTTAATATCCTACAACTAATTGAAGAGAGGGTCAAAACAATCAGTTAATTGTATATTCCAAGAGATAACGTGAATTATTAATTTTAAAGACCGAACAAATTGAATTAAAAAAACGTCATCAATGTACTGGCCGATTATAATCAGCTAAACAGCTACGACATTAAAAAGCGTAACAATAACGAAAAAAAATTATTTTTTCACCGCAAACATCGATCGAGTGTATTCAGCAAATTGATGATACATTATTTAAACAACTGCTCAGTTGAGAAGTGGAACGTTCTTACGCAATCTGTGGCCCGAGACTCGTGGTATAGCACAAATGTTCTGCAGTACACACCTACATACATACATAGTATAGCGCGCGGCCAGACCGACTTATCACCGTAGACTCACAAATTAATAGACATGGCTACTTTAATTCCTGTCATCTTCGTTATTTCCTTTACAAAACATTATTAGTTTTATTTTCCTATTACTGTTATATAATTATATTTTTCTTCTTTCCTCTTCCTCTTTTTCATTTAACCAAGCAAACAGGCAAACGGACTGCATGATTGTAGGTGGTCACCGTCGCCTATGAATGTGCAACAACAAAGGAGTCGTCAGTAGAATGCAGATTTGGAAAGAGAGCTCTTATCACGCTGATCTTCCAATATTCCACAAATTAATTACTCCGGATTACGTTACCTAGCTTGTCAAACGTCCTTTTAAAATAGGGATCTTTATATCCGATAGCCCAGATATGTATCTATAGAGACGATTCGAAGATAAAGGGACGTCCAAAGCCGATGGACGATAAATACAACAATGTATGACATTCATTAAATGTATGCTATACATCTCATATTGTATAATTCATTTGAATTAGAATTCAACTGAACTGAGTAAAAACTAGGCTTGATTTTAACATCATTCGTCCAGTATTGGAACGGTGAAAGGGTTAAAAAAGATTCGGCAAATCTTAGAACAAATTTCGGTAATCTATACTTCTATACTAATATTATTAAGCTGAAGAGTTTGTTTGGTTGAGCGCGCTAATCTCAGTAACTACAAGTTCGAATTGAAAAATTATTTTTGTGTTCAATAATCCACTTATTGAGGAAGGCTGTAGGTTGTATAACATCTCGCTATGACTAATAGGAGTGGAGCAGTAATGATAAATGTCGCAGAAACGGGGAAAATATTTCTGTTTTGAGAGCTTTTCTTGCGTACGCTGCGTAAACCAGCAGCGGGCGAAGCCGCGGCAACAGCTAGTAAGGTATATAATATACGATCACGCCAGGTCCGTAACGGGGTAAGCAGAAAACATCGAGTGCCACATACTATTACTACATATTTATCAAAGCATCTCTTTTAGCTAGAAATGCGGGTGATTAAATATATATATCGAATAATACGCTGTGTATAAATAATTAATCTTTTGTTTTGATCAGTTAGTCTTTTGTGCGCTTTATTACCATTTTTAATAGTTTCTGTGCGATTGTTTTTTGTAATTTTTTGTGTATTTTTCATTTTTCCCGTGCTTGTAACTTTGTGTTACCAAAACAATTTTTTCTTTCTTTCATTTATTCTTTCTTTCATTTATTCTTTCTTTCATTTATTCTTTCTTTCATTCTTTGGTTATGTTTTTTTCTTTCATAATTTTTTTATTTAATCTTTCAATCTTTCTTTATTTTTTTCTTATTCTTTTTTCCTTAATAAGCGGGTATTGTGTCGCCCACTGTGCAATTATTGCGCACCTACTGTATTGTGATAACAAATTGGTTATCTGTATAATTAACAAACTATTATCGTGTAATCTGATGATAAGTGTCTTGTAATAAAAATGAAATTAACATTATCAACCGATAGGTAACAGTTGGCGATGATTAATCAATACCAAAGGATAGTAGATAGGGCAATGATATCAATAATCGCATACATGACCAAATAGGTCAGAGCCTGGCTCAGAGTGTCAGGTGTAGAGCTGTCACGTGTGCTCTTTATCGGACTGTAGCGATACTGCAACATGGCTAACTTTATTCCGAATTTGTTATTTAAAAGAGTGCTGGGAGTTTTTTTCGCCGGCTTTTCTCCCGGTCTACTATAGCCTGAGGGGCGCACAACGCCGAAGTACGATGACTAAAACATGACCTTCATTGAGTG
>DWGJ01005732.1:0-10115 GCA_018246895.1 Aspitha aspitha aspitha | reverse complement strand
TTTATTCGTGTGCTAAAAGTTATTCGTGATTAAAACCGATTTCTGAAAAGGTGCGATTTTTGTGACGCCGAGTATATTATCGGTATATATTACAATCGTTACCCAACATTTTATTCAAGTGGATAGTAAATAATTACCATACCTTTATAATTTTCCATACCTTTTTTACTCTCTATCAGGGGTGTATATAAAAAATACTCACAGAAATCAGTTGCACGCACGGACACGGATTTTATCTCGTAAGGAAAAGATTTAAGACTATACACACGCTTCCTACTATTTCTAAGACGAAAAAGTTACAACACATGTTATATTTTACCTGATAAAAAGATGCGAATCGACTTTTCTGCTACTAATCGAGATACAGTTGTATACAAGAATATATTCAAATGGAA
Organism: Aspitha aspitha aspitha; assembly: GCA_018246895.1. Lineage (NCBI taxonomy): Eukaryota > Metazoa > Arthropoda > Insecta > Lepidoptera > Hesperiidae > Aspitha > Aspitha aspitha. The sequence continues at coordinate 9,720 of DWGJ01005732.1, read as the reverse complement.
GATGGAAAAGATATGTGTGTTTATGACTCTCCACAGGGACTCGCATGTTAAACTTCCCGAAGTATATACTGAAGCAAGAACCGGTGAACATAAAATGACTAAGTTATCGCTCTCAGAAGACATATACAGTCGTAAAAGTCTGAAACGGAGCACCTTACATGAAAATAATCAAGAAAGAATCGACATCCGTACAAACGTACACTAACGAGACACTTGAATTACTAACGTATAAACTTCAGTTAACGGTTAATTGTTTTAATACATTTTTTAAAGGTCGCAACAAACTGTATAGAACATTACAAAACATAACTTTGTAAGCATTTTTTAATTGTATGTAGGGACGACTACACTATTTAACATTGTAAACGTAATTTGCAATCCACTTAAGTGAAGTCTAAGTGGTTACTTCTACCTCTGGACACTTGCAAGCAACGGTAAGGACTTAGCTCCTTGTGCAGTTAATTACACCTCCTCTGTATCCGTCAAACCAGAACAACGACGTGTGCGACATCCGTCCTTTAACGGGAAATTAAGCATGTATATACCCATACGAGTATATGGATAAAAGTGCTCGGAATCTAACTCCGCAAAGACTGTACTTCCACCGCAAATTATTGTGAATTTTTTTAACTATAGCTTTAGATTTTTAATGTTTTTCCGTGTTTTCTTATAATTCGTGTGCACTGAAGTCCTACAAAAGAACAACAAACATCCCAATAAGTACTACTAAGTACTGCTGCCAGTACTGCTAGTAATAGTACAAGAGGCTTCACCCGACTAACATATCATAATACCATATTCAGTAACCTACAATCCACATTTACTACCATTTACCGTAAATATTCTTCTTTTAATAATATGAAGAAAAATCAAGTATTTTTATTGTATTCCAGTTTTCAGTTCCCTTTTTTAAATAGCAAACTAAACGGCACTGAACACAATTTTGAATATGTACCGACTATCAATTTTCAGTCAAAATAAGGTTACCTAAATTAATACAATACTGCGCATTGGTAATTGGTAATTCTAATTACTGCTAAGACTAATTCTCTTACGACGTAGGCTAATAGACAAAAGTATTTAATAAATTTTAGGTTACTTCTCAATTTTACAACGATCTAGGAAAACTTTGCAATAACAGAAATATGCAAATATAGAAATGGATATTTGAAGTCCTTCATTTTATTCTTTAACGAAAGAACAACATAAAGTTCTTATAAGATAGCCAACCAAAAAATACAATGTTAAAAATAAAGTTTATATTAAATTCTACCAATAGCAAGATAATATAAAAAAAACACACAAAAGTAAATAAAGTTACCACAACAATATTTTTTTATCTTACTAGTTGACCTGACCACGCGTTGCCGTGGTGATAAATGTATTTATGTCAAATGTGTCAAAATCTCGTACCATGATGTCCGACTAAATGTTGTCCTATAAGAAAACATTGATTTTGCAATTAAAGAAAAATTATTATTATTTGAGATAAAAAAATCCTATCTTTTAAGTTTTAACAAACAATACATATCTACAAAATTTCATTTAAATCGGTTCAGTGATTTCGGAGATTAGCGCAAACGAACATCGTGAGACGGGATTTTTATACATATATACAAATAAGAGATAATATAGGCTCGACGTCAGTGGAAAAGCTGGCAACCTATTAAGAGATCTCTACAGCCCAGACAGAAGACCTTAATTAAATCAGATTTACTTTTCCTATCTCGGTTCTACTCGTATCTACGACACCCTCCAATTCGAATTACAATTATAGATAAACGATTGCTTAAGGGCAGAAATATGTACGAGTAGATACAGCAGTACTGCAGCAATTCTCCTATATGCGTGTATGTTCTACTTCCAGCCACAATCCTTACATGTTATTGATGATGCATGTACAAAATTACTTCTTTAAAAACTTAAGCGATCTACCGACTATCCTGTGGAGGCTACGAAAATCCCTTAAGTGGTTTAAGTACGGCGCATGTCAGTAGCCAGAGTTCGGTCGTTTAACAGGACGCACCCATCGATGTTATAATATATTAGACTCTCGCGGCTTAAACATACATAAATCACAAAACACAAACCACAGAGACTCAATTACTTGTGTTTATTATGGAAATCCAATCACGAATATTTCCCATACAGGAAGACAGAGAAGAATTTCCACCATATATTTATAATAGGTATAGGTAAGTAGACATTAAAGAAAATAAAATGTAATAAATGTGAAATGTCAATCACTGTTTTTGAACACTTTTGAGATATTTCATTAAAGACACTTTTAAGAAGCATAATTTATATTATATGAAAAGATTTACCTAATACCCTCACCAAAGATACAACATTAACTGCCAGGCATACAATATTTAGGTAAGATTATTTATTAATTATTAATCTTTTGAATATACCTACCAATTTTAATGAACTATGCTCTATATTCCTGAACGCTGAATACTAACATTTAAACTTTTGTATATTTTGTCTTGTTACCACTCCTCAATATGACAAAAGGAGTCAAAATATTTAACAGCTCAAACACTTATATTGAGTGTTTATGAATGAGGGTGTAATTTATGGTTTCCCAACGGAGACCGTACTTACAACCCATGCGCACTTCAGCGCTAAATTTGTCCCATTTGTTTGAGACTAGAAACCATAACATATCTATAAGTAGATCTTATTATATTTTGGACTATTCTGCAATAACTTTTATTGTGAATTTATTGTGGATAGATGAAAAAAGCTAAAAACTACTGGAAAATTACTTACAGAATTTATTGGAAAACAAATCTATGCATAGTTAAATCATCTCTACTTGATAAGAACACACCGCGAACATTCATCAGTCTATTAGGGATTGATGCAAATGTAGGGTTATTGTTCAGTTGGTCTTTCAAATGTTCTTAGGCCGCCTTTAAGGATTTCTACGAGGTTTTTAGATAGATATGTAACGGTAACAACTGAGACTGACTGCTTAACTCTAAAGTATGATATCGGTATTTAAATGGACACGTTTACCTACCTTTCCTGTTCAAAATATTAAAATGTATATGAAATCGTAACCTATGTGTATTTCTCTGCCGGCTCTCATAAATTCTCAACGTGGTGGTAACACTTGTCGGAAAACAAGCAAGCAGGACCAAAATAAAACCAGCCTGGTTGAAGTGCTTGCACTCCAAACCCAACGGAATTAATGCATCCAAAAAGAAGGAAGTGAAGGGGGTCAGCCCATAAAGTATATCGTTCATAAAATAAATTATAATACTGTTTTATAAATGCAAATAACATTTCACAACTCTGTTACCATGTGATTTTATGTGACATTGTCAAAATTGTGAAATAGGTACTTAGGCATATTTTGAAATGCGTAAATTTTAATCATTTTGAATAATTTTATGACTATACACATCAACATTTGGAATAAAATTCTCAATTCGTATATCTTTTGAGACATGAACAATATTTTATTTCCGATACATTTAAATCTCAACCACTGGTTGCACCACTTTCTGCGGATTGGCGGAGATATTTAAATGGTAAAATTCAATGACTGCTTAAATTAAAGCCTGATTCCTTTGGTCCGAGCTCGTCGAAATTAACAAATAATAATTGAACTCCTATAATATGGGGGAGATTGGGAGTGAACGGTTGTAAATGAAGTTCATTAATAATATAAGATCAAATGTATGTAAATATCACGAAATACGGTGCAAAAATTTTAACAGGTCAACCGCTTCAATTCTTCGTATATTGATAAACAAGAACCATATCGAATAATAATAAAGGTTTCATTTCTTTTAATAATGAAATTCTATTTTATTTTATTTGCTGACTACAAATATAGAGCTGATTAACCTGTGCATTGGACACACTCGTAGCGCTACCTTCATCATGTCGCACTTCCGTAACACGTGTGCACGGGCAGTTCTTAATTTGAACCCCCTTTACAAGGTGTAACTTCAAAAGTAAAGACACCTTTAAAGTGATTTGTATAAAATGTGCAAACGGGTGTGGTGGTAAAATTAGCAATAACCGTCAAGTAAAACTACTTAATAGTCAGAAGCATTAAATATTAAGCTACTTTCATATGTATTTGTATGTAGTATGGCCAAAGCCGTACGTGAAAGATGGGTAATAAAATATTAATCGTTAACATGAGAACGAATGTTTATAAATGCCGAGTAACTAAAATCCTTCCATTAGACGTTGTTTACTTAGTCGGTGCGCAAATCTTGAGAGGTCGACTCACGAAAATGCCCCATGAATATGCGATGACACAAACGGTACACAGTTTTTCCATTTAGAAACCATAATGAAAACCCACGCACTCGTCTTATTTGTTTTTTAATCAGAGAAATAATTCAAATTTTATATACCTATGCCTTGTTACGATCTTAATTGAATATGAAAAATGGATATTATTTTATAAAGGCTTTATGATGAGTCACGAATAAGAAAACTACTGCTACAACAATAACATGTTACTTAAATTTTGCCGCTATAGTCGTTATTAATACATTATTATCCCTATAATATGTATTTAATTTAATGTCAAACATTGCAATGAATACATATATGTATAAAAAATTAATTAATAAATAATGGAAATAGGTATATGACCTTTCAGTCTCGTTAGTCTTTATCGACACTATTTAAAAAAAATACCAAATACAAACATAAAACGGCTTTGTTCTCGTCTGTTCGTATTTATGTACATATGTATGTAGGTACGAGTACGTACACCATACATATTATGTTAAACAAATTGGAATTTTCCTGTACGTTGTGAACTTATGTCGCCAACCAAAAAATAAATTCGAATTGGGAAAGTTCCGAAGGTCAAACAATAAAACTTTAACGATTAGATCTTAACTACACCTAATAAAACAGTAAGTTGTAGTAAATTTGTACATTAAATAATTTTAATAAACGATTTGTATTTAGGCAGTACTGCAAAAATTGGATCCGAAAGTCAAAATATGAGTTTTTTTAAGAACTCAAGGGTAATAATTATTATATTTACATTACAACTCTAAATATACGTTACTTCACAAAACCTGTTAATACTTTTATGTCATGACTAACATTTTTTTTATGTGAAAAAAATAACAAACGAGCAGGCAGCAGTCTCAACTAACCACTGTCACCCATGAACATCTACAACCAACCGCTAATAGAACTGTAGGAATGGTACTCTGTCTATAAATTCACTTAGTAATATAGATCCCTTATATAAGATTACTTACTAATTTTCTTGGAGGTAACCAAAAGGATCGACTTATTTATTCCGCATCCTGTAAGTCTACTATTGATAATTCAAATTTATATTCAATATAATTAATTCACAATAATTGTTTCATTAAACAACTATTTATTACAGATGGATTGTAATAAACCACTAATCCCAAGGAAGGTGGTGAATGAAATAATATCATAACAAAAAATGTTACGTGGTTTTACGGCATGCGTAAATAAGAATATACGAGTTTCCCTATCGTGCCGCTTGAATGAGACGTTAAGCGTCGTAATTCCGGGGACTTGGTAATAACGTTGTTCTCTTTTATTGTTATTTATCATTTTGCGGTTGATATCAATATTATTAAATGAAGGTAACAGAAATACCCTGTTCAGGTTTCGGTTAAGGAAGCAGCACCAGTGCGCATAATTCTACCATATAGCACCAGCATTAATTATAGCTTTACGATGTAACTCTTGACATACGTTACATCTAAGTAATTAAATATTATTTTAATTCATTAATAAAAAAATATTCAAGGAAAATAAAAGAATACCAGTATCGACTTTTTTTGTAACCCTTAAGATAAGATGTTAATACAAAGTACGTTTGAAATAATGTAAACTAGCCCCAAAAACATGACCATTAATGAAACCTGTAACAAGAAGTCACGTTTCATACTTTACAGCAGTTGAATCATTCCACGCAGAATAAAACTATCATGCAAAGTTTTAATTTAATCAATAACAGTAATGTTGAAGACAGTAATGAATGTCGACGAAGCATGTAGCGTATGTAAGGACAGAGATATTTGGCACTGGCTGTGCCCTGCCCACCCCATTAGCGACGTGGCGTGATGGTATAATAATAATATCTACCCGAGTACAAGAATTCCAGACTGTCTGATAAATTACCTATGTATTATTAGGTAATATACATATTCAAATTACAATAGACTTCTCTCCTCTACATATTACATTCAAAGGAATTACGCGAGGTAATCTCCATGCAAAAATGTTATAAAGATATGGAAAACATATATTACATAATGATTCTCGTTCGCAGACACGATCTCTTTTCATACTCGTAAGTCGTATGTAGGTACAGGGAGGCTTAATAACATGACTCGCTAATCTATCTACTTCAAATATATTTTGGATTATTTACTTACTTAGAACCCGTCTATAAATTAAATCACACGTTAAGGGGCAGAGAGGGGGTCAAATAAATGTGGCATTGTGTAACAAGGAGAGCAAAAGACATGAGCTTCATAACATTACATAATCGATCGAATATCGTTGTTACATGTCATAATCTAAAGTATTACGACGGTACCTAACTTTAATTGTAAACCGATATTGTGCAGGTTTCGCGACTAATTATGAAGAACGCGGTTCGTAGATATAAATAAATGATACCCCGTTACAAATATACCGTTTTACAGCCGAAAGGAGTTTCGCGATTGGAAGTTTAAAACTTAATGAAATATTCGATAAAAGTGGCTAAAGTTATGCTCAGTATCCCAAAAAGAAAAAATATGGAATGCTTATATTTAAAAATCAATTACATGTAAAAGTATTGTATTTTTTTTTAAATACTTCATGTCTAATGAAACCCTCTAATTTTAAAGTGACTTAAGGGTCTGTGCGTTTGATTGTATTTTGTCTACATTTGAATGTCATATCCAGTTACGTATCAAACAATTAGCGGCTAAGTAACAATAAACAATCCTTGGTAATGGTTCTTCTACAATTTCTTTGTACTTTTAAAAGTATATTCTAATATCAAAATAATGCAGCCAATTCAATTCTAAGATAGCGTGAGAGGAATTTTTTTGACGTCAGGATTACACGTAGTCAAACTGCACAACAGAGTTATTAAACATGGCCCTAATGGGCTCATCGGCTACATATATATAACTACATAGCTACAGCTACAAATGTACCTCAGAATCAGAAGCTACTTAATTTACTGAATTTATTATAAAAAAAATATATTTACAACGTAAATCCAACGAAAATGTAATATTTTATGTTATTTTCTTTGTAATGTTATATTTAAATACTTCCGCTTATTATATAGTTTGAGTTGAAGTTATTTATGTAACTTAGATGACAAAGCCATGCACTTACTGCTAGATCTGTAGACACGTAGATAGGTGTGATGGTGAAAGATATTAAAATCAAATTTAGTTGTTAATCATCAATGCCATGTTTATTAAAATTTATACATATCGAATGCAGTAAATATAAATTATTCAAAAGATTTCCATTATATTTTATTAAAAGAGCATATTCCATGTAAGAGCATAATACATGGAGTATAATACTTTATGCTCTAAAATTATTTATAAATATATATTTATGTACATGTATTTTCTATTAAAGTAAAACGGTAATCTCCCTGTTTGCCAGTATGAAAAGAAAATGACCAAACAGAGCTCGATGTAACCAGCGGCGTCGCGTGGGAAGCGCGATTTGTATTTGCCATTGGCAGTTTTTCCGGCGTCAGGATGCGCCGCGCAGTTGACGCGCTCGTCGGACTAACGAACCATTCCCTGCCGACCTCTCTAATATATATACGTGTACACTAATAGCTATCTACTCCACACAATTTCAAATATTCATACTAAACCTGTTACCTTAAATATAGCGTAGTACCGAACGATATAAATGCCAGACTAAAAGACTCATTTCGCAAAATACAGGTATTTGATTTCAATATATCTGATTAATTTTATAAGAAAACAAAGTATGGGTTATATTTTTATTGGAACTTTGGAACAGTTCAGTTGCGACATGTAATTTAACGAAAATCGTGCATACGTACCTACACATGATAAACATCTTTTCTATAAACGAGTGCCTAATTCTTATATGTACGAGTATATAACAACGACAACAAAGACATATTGTCTTTGTGTTCTCTTTTATCTAATTTTTTTCTGTCTTCATTCTGTCTCATAATAGATATTTGAAAATTATCCGTTTTGTGATTTTGCGCCTCGGCTTAAACAAGGTATACAATGTAAACTACTGAAAATCAGATTTACAAAGCCTTACAAAGTAATTTATACTACAAAAATGCTTAGCTGCTATTTCAACAAAACTGTGAATTACGTACATATTAGATTAATATTTTTAATCTTCTTGTTCAAAATGTCACCCAGAGATATCGCTAAAGTCGTTTTCAAGGAAACAAATTTGCATTATAAAAAAACAGCTCGATTATGTTAGATTAGAAATGGTATCATCCGAACATGTTAAATATTATACGAGTATTTGTCACTAATGTAAGTTATAACAATTAGTTCTTTATCTCGTTCAAATCCTACCATGGCAAGTTGCCTCGAATTTTCGGGTTAAAAAAGCAGGTATTTTAAATATGGCCTCGCGTCTACGCGAACCATTGTAGGTGGCGGAATGCCAAATGAGTTTTGTGATGTAGTCCTCTTATGAAAAGGCAGATAGTGAGCGGAGCCACGGCAGAGCGACGTGTAGGTACAAGGTACTTAACATTCTTTCTCATTTACGCCGCCTTCTACGTGGCCGTAACAAAAGCACAATATTCAGTAAGAACATAGAGATGCAAATTGTTAAAATGCTCTAAGTTCTAACTTTTACCATCAGAATAGCATTTAAAAATAATATAGGTTAACCGTTGACCGCTAAATGATATATGTACATGGTATATAAACGCTGTGTACATATACATATAAAAAGTGTTGGATAACCCTCAAAGGCAAAAATACAACACTTTATACACGTACTCGTATATACTGAAAGCAACACTCGTTATTATCGACCAGATCCATAAAGGTTATAAAAAATATGTTTTTTTAAATCACTTAACTTTTTAAAAGTTGTTTGAAAAATGTGGAACAAGTATTTTCCTCGTTTGTGTCATAAAACGTGGAGGTAATTTGAAGCGAGTGCAGTTTATATTTTGCAGCCAACAGTTCCGCCGTTCCGGGACAGAGAATAAAGGCTCCACCACTCGCACCCACTCCGCACCGTATAAACATCATTTACGTCCAGTTCTACGCTTGGATGCAATTGTCACCTTCATTCACAGAACTCTATCATTATTCACAATCTGATAATCTTTTATATCGCTTATCTCTTGTCTTATATACATAAAAATCCCATGTCACGATGTTCGTTTGCGATAATCTCCGAAACCACTGAACCAATCTCAATGAAATTTTGTATGTATCTATTATTTGGTCCAACTTAAAAGATAGGATTTTTATCTCAATTGATAATCTCATTTTTTTATTGAAAAATCAGTGTTTTCTTACCGGACATCACTTCGTCCGGCAAACATCTTGTTACGGAATTTTGGCATATTTGACATAATTTAACATGTATAACCATAGCAACGCGTGGAGAGGTCCACTAGTATCTATATATTAATACGTGAAGCGAAAACTTTGGACCCCTTGTTACGAAAATTGCGCGCACGGAGGAGTATGAAAT
>DWGJ01005731.1:0-10116 GCA_018246895.1 Aspitha aspitha aspitha | reverse complement strand
TGAAGAAGACAGCGGGAATCCGCTGGATTCTAAAGGCCCAGGACCGGACGGAGTGGTGCCGATTAGGGGAGGCCTATATCCAACAGTGGAATATTAAAGGTTGATAGATGGATGGATGGATCTCCTCGATTCCATCTAACATGGAAGCTATTCACTAATTACGTGTTACGATCCAAAATTGTAATATTTCTTTTGGAGTTTATGACATGCAACTAGTTTATTTCAGATTACGGCTTTTAAATTACAAAGTACCTACATTTAGCTAACAATGTCACAGGGTAGACAAAGCGTTACAATTGACAAAAAGATGCCAAGCATGAGTTAACATTCCAGGCGGGAATTCAAACTATGTTCAATAGTTTCTAATTCAAAATCACAAAGACGGTGACTCGCGGCAATGGAATATTTATTTCTTACTTTATCTCGGGATTTCCATATTTAAGTTTTTTCTTCGAGATTCTTTCGCCAATTTGTTTAACACTGACTAAATAGATAACTGGTAATCCAAATGAGGTCTGGCCTAGATAAAAATATTATTGCCTTTACCGCAAATTACGTTATCATCAGTTATATTGTAACATCTAGAATTACATCTGTCTACTACCATTTGAATTGCTGTGATTTTTAAACGCTTTTAATCGTCTCACTGCTGGACTGGTATTAAGAATTTCTCTCATATTAAGGAGGTTTTCTGGTCTTAGTCAACTACCCCGGCCTAATATGGACAGACTGATTTCTTAGACATTGTCACCCTAGTAATTGTGACTAATACCAGAGTAAAACTGAAAGGTTTTTCCATGTACACAACTATCATTATTATCATCCTACCATCAAGCTAGGTTCCTAACGGGGTAGTCAGGAAGCATCCAATGCCATCTCTATCCTTACAGACTCCACGTGCTTCTTATATATTACTAGCTGTGCCCGCAGCTTCACCCGCGTGGAAATCAATATTTTTCTGTTTTTGCAACATTTGTCACTGTTGCTCCACTCCTATTAGTCATAGCGTGATGTTATATAGCCTATGGCCTTCCTCGATAAATGGACTATTCAACACAAAAATAATTTTTCAATTCGAACCAGTAGTTCCTGAGATTAGCGCGTTCAACTAAACAAACTCTTCATCTTTATAATATTAGTATAGATATTTTCATTCCAAAGACGTAAATAGGGATGTTAATAAGGAGATCGAAACCACGGAAATTCACGACAACGGAAATATACGTGACGTATCAGGACAAGCTGGACAGTGCCGGGTAAAGGCCCAGGGTCGTCGAACGGCCTTCCCACGTCGCTGCCTCAAGACGCACTCGATAACAATGATATACGCGCGTACAGACGCAAAATGACTTCAGTTCAATTAAGAGTAGTTACTCTGTAGTGGGGTTTAAGGTCGTAGTCTACCACGTTGGTTAAGAGCAGATTGGCAGACTCCAGAGAATATTATTAATGATAGATTTAGCAGCGAGTATTGTTATTTGGCGAGATTTTAAGAAAATGCTATTTACAAAATTCCATTTGGGCTACCAATATAGTAACCAAGTCCGCATTGTGTTTAAATAATTGTTATTCATTCGTAATAATATATAGAGCGGGACATCCCCTGGTATAAAATGAACAAGGTCGCGTTGACCTTTGCGATTATATGAATCCAACAACACTACCGGATCATTCAGAAAGTTGTATACTTAATTTACGAACTTAGTTTATGACATGATCCTACTTCCTACTACTATTTTAAATGCGAAAGTTTGTGTGTATGCATGGATGTTTGTTACTCTTTCACGCAAATACTACTGAACCGATTACGATGAACTTTGGTATGTAGGTAGCTGAATACCCAGAATAACACATAAGCTACTTTTTATCCCGGAGTTCCCGAAGGATCGGGATTTACACGGGAATAACGAGAATTAGTAGGCCCTCGTATCCTAGAATTCTCCCGCGGTTGGTATTTAAGCGGGAGAAACATTGTGACACACTGATTTCCACGCGAGCGAAGCCTCGGACACATCTAGTATTAAATAAACTTAATATTTGATAATAATAATAAACTTTTATAATCATTAGCGGCCACAGACAAAAGAAAAAATAAAAAAAGATAAAAAATAAAGAAGAGAAAATATATATAATAATGATAAATATTTTTTTGTACTGACAATGAGACCAGACTGAAAATGTTTACGATTTTTTTGGCATTTAAATATCAGATGCATCAACATGAATCGGAAACTAAGTCTGTCGTTTGACTTTTGATGATTCTGATTAATAAATAATGTAATTGACAATTTCGAATCGATTGGATTGAATTTTGTTTATTCTTTGTATACCGTTTGGAATAATTTGTTTTAAAATTCGTTTACATTTATAGGTCACCCTAATTAAAGACCTGACTTGGTGGTTTTCTCTTTTAAATATTTACTTGATGACTTCAGTATCCTTATAACAGATATTAAACAATTTAAATTATACTTACTACAATTTTAATAATAATAAAGTTAAATGTGATAACCGTTACAATTACTTATTTAGGTCATGTTCAAAGATTACTTCGAAGTTCGATAGGTTATCGAAAAGTAATAAAGATAAAATATGAGTGAGGAGATGAAATAAAAACCCAAATGTTTGTTTAATTGCAGAAAGAAATAACTGGCAAATTGAATTCAATAAATTCAAATCGATATAGTTAATATTGGATTATAAGATCTATACAATCTAACCTGAGAAGCAATAGTTTAAAAATCATTTCCGTCGTCAAGTGTAGGTATGTCAAATTAATTTTTACAGTTTTACAGAAGACGTAAGTACCTACATACTACATATGACTGTTGTATCATTCACACGAGTATAAGTGAACATTACGACTGACTAATCAAACGACCTGTTTCTAGTTGCGGATTCTGTGAATCAGTTCGCAAATACCGATCGGCCTCAACCCGTTGGCATTGACTTGCATTAACAACAATATTTGCGCAGAGGTCGGCCGATTAGACCGATTTCGGCGATTACATTCAAAGGCCGTTAAGATGATTGATCTAAAAATTCGTTTGACAATGGCATTTAATCTGCTTTTCCTGTGGATAAATTCGGCGACCTTGTAAGTATAATATCACATATCATGAGTACCGAATTGTAAGCTTGAGATAGATACTCATATGACAGTAGGTACATAATATCATAAGTGAGATCAAATCAAATCTGATTTGAACGCTGAAGATGCCTTGGTAGGTGACTAATTTCATTTATTGTTCTAATTCAAATTGTTCTATTGGCTGTTACACAATATTACGTACACTGACTGAATGTCATACATTTTATAGGTAGCTGCTGCTGCGTCGTGGCTACGAGCGTCTTCAAATGACTTCTGTAGGTATATTGCACAACTGTAGCCAACCGCTTTTGTCCTTCGAGATATTTGATCAGATAACCTTTCAGTAAATGTAGATGCATAGTAGAAGTAATATTTGCGTAAAATTTCCCGCTTGCATTACGTAAAGTCGTGACCTGCTGTATTGTGGAATCTACCTTCCGTTTTGTCTTTTATAACATCATTTAACTCAAAGTCTACCACACTTCACACTCAGATTTTCAGACGAATTTTCTATTTATAGTACGTGTACTTATGTAATAAAATTTAGCATTTAGTTTTAATAGCATTTAGTTATTTTGAAATGAAAATTGAATGTCTGATTCAGGAAATGACTAATACTTCTTGTATGTATACATTTGTGTTGTTGATAAGTGTATTAGTCGCACAAATAAACGACATTACATTTATTTTCTGAAGAGTTAACGTTGGGAGAAATTTATAACGTGAAATCAGATTTAGTCTCCACCATTGTGATTAAATTGAATACTATAGTATTCTATAGTATAAAATAATAACTGGTACAATAATAAAGTTTTTGTATAAATCTATTACATGTTAATATTAGTACGTCTATTTTACCTTTATAATGTACATTTAATTGTAAAACTTTACAGTGCTGCAGGGGATTTATTGCATTTCACACGATTTGAACCTTACAATGTTGCGAATACTAAAAGGAGCGAGGGCTCGAAAGTTAAAGGCTGAAATGATAATTTGCATTAGCGTGATGTCAATGAACTTGTAAGGTCTATGGGAAAAATGAACTCTCATATTACGGTTTGGTGTGCCGTAATTGTTTTATTTAAGTCGTTACGAGACAGATGGATCGGTAACGTAAGCGGAACCCGGAAGACTGGCCGGGAGTGTAAGGTTACCCGGCCACCGTTTAGCCCGTCAGCTGACCAGACAATGAACTTCTGAGGTCACACGAATTGACTGCTCTGGAGATTGGAACGTGCGAGAGACAAGATATCTCCTTATTTATTTATAACAGACAAACACTTCGGTCCTAATATTCATTAATTATGACCGACGAATTACTCGTAAGTTTCCAGGCAAAATAATCGTAATTCGTCTCCCACACAATTTTATTTATTAAAACATTTTTTACGATGTAGAAGTGGGCAATTTACTTGAAGAATAGCTTGCATAAGTCACAAAGAAAATAATCTAGGCCGACGGAGGCAATAAATAAAACTAGCAATTAATCATTCTCTAGTTCCACGCAAGAAAATAAAATTGATATTTTTTTGCAAAAATCGCTCTTATATACAATGTGATAAGAGCATTGGCTATATTTTTTATTTACTGGGAAAACATATATTGTTACTTTAACATTATTCTACTGATAATAAGTAATAATATCTTCGGGCTACTTCACAGACTGCTAGCGAATGGACTCTAGTAACTAGACACCTATTCTATTAAGTGTTTAAACAATATTGACAATTTCAGACCAAGACAACAAATATTCGTGCTCACCACACAGATATTGTTACCTGTTGAGAATACAACCTGTAATCCCCGTTAAAGAATTCAGTGCCCGTAACCACTCAACTAAATAATATAAGAATAGTCAGTCATATTATCAGAAATGTACATATAACCTAGTAGAGTACTAATTAGATCATTGTGTCGCCAACCGCCGACTGCCCCCGTAACGGGACCTCGGGCGCCGGATGGGGGAGCCGGCGTCCGTCCTGGATTGGAGAACGTGACGGGTTGTGTGTCGCCCGTCACGTAGTGGGTTCTTAGCCCACCGGGGACAGCCCGCGCATGTACCGCGCGGGCGGCGACGGCTGGGTCTCGGTCGTGTTCTCGCGAGTTCCCGGGACTCGGCTTCCAGGCGCTGTGAAGACACCGTTGGGTTTTAGTGGGTAGTCGGGTCGCCATTAGCGGCCCGGAGTCGCACAGATCCCCGGCATCCCCAGCCGGGACAGGCGTAAACGCATTTCCCAACGTAAAAAAAAGATCATCGTGTCGTATTGAAGTTTCAGGCACATTTCTGACGGGTAAACCTACAAGTGTTATCTGTTACTTTTATTATAGACATTTTTCACAAATATTTTAAAGGGCTTGTTAAGGGTATCATTGTTACAAGAATAAGCCGATAAAAAATTAAGCCGTGAGTTCACGAGGTTTATTTTGTTAACGAGTTAATCCTCGTTAACAAGTGGGGTGCACAGGATATCACACCGGCTCTGAAATGGACCCTTAAGTTCAGGGGTTCAATGTTCCCTTAAGTTCAGGGTATCAAAGGGTTCTGCGCGAATAGGATGCATTTTGTTTTTAAAATAACCACTGTTATAAACTACAATGATTTTGTTATGTTGTCTTTGATACCTATATACATAGTGCATAGAAGACGCGGGGTGTGGTGAGGGGCGGGGGAGGTAGACCTTTTTCCATTTTTGTAAAAGATACGTTTCGCTGTTTGCAGAGAAACGAAGAACGTTAAACCTTATTCATTTTACTGTCTACTTAATTAATTATTCCAAAATTGCTAGCGTAGTCTGTGTTACTTAAGTTGGAATCACCCGTTTTGGCAATTTGTCATAGTCGCGCGGCATCATTTACACCGATCCGTTTCCGGCTGGATGTTTTCATTATAATTAACAGTTTAACGGTTTCATTTTTATTTATGGATCTTGTTAGGATTTGGGAGGGAGTATGAAAGGTTTTTTGTTACATGGAAACTTAGACGTGTAATTACGGAACACGTAAAAAGGCAAATCAATCTAAAAATTGACTCTTCATTCTGATTACTTTTCCAATTTATTTGAAATTAGTTCTTCTAGTAAATTTGAGGCCTATATTACGGCCTACAAAATTAGAATAGTTTCCCAACAGGAAATAAAACGCTCAAAAGTAACTAACTCACGTGTCAACTAAAATGTCACAGGACAGCGGTTTGGACTCTTTGTCTTATACGTAGATTAGTTTAGTTTATTTTATTTTTATGATTAGTATAATAATATTTTTAAATAATAGAATAAGTTTGTATATATTTTTATACAAATTTATGATAGTAAAGTAATATAAATTTCAAATTGTCTTTAGTAATTCAATAGCAAATGAAACAAAATATAACGCAGTATCACGATTATACTTTGTAGCTTACTTATGACACGATAATCTGTTGCTTACCGTCGCTACGGCTGTCGCGCCAGTCGACATAGTAATGACACGCAATAAACAAGGAAAACAGCGCAACAACATAACTTCAAACATAATTGGAATTATATTACAACGTTGTACATTAATCACTTGTCACATTAGCACATATCATCGGCTCTCATTGGCTAAGCTCAAGTGCTGACAAATGACTGATGCATATTCAACGTTTTTACCGAATTCGGGGCGTCCCGGCCACCGTCAGTCATTGTTTCCACATGTTACTTATAGCTCGAATAATAAATCGGACGGTTGAAAGGATGGCGCACTAGCAAATATTTTTAACGCTTTTTATAATTCGGCATAACCAAATCGAATATCGGGAATGTTATTGTAGACGACTAAAAGTACTGTTATAAAATGTCCTTTCCTTCATAATAATAATGATATCATGAGACAACTTCACCCACGAACGTCTGTCTTTCATCCGGGCAAGCTTGTGTTATGTTAACCAGTCAGCTGATTTACTAGTTTAAATTTCGAACGGAAAAAGAAACAACAAATATGGGCGTCACACAAATGTTTTTCCTGGCTGGAAATCGAACCCAAACAAAGTTAACTAAGGTTGGTATAATGGATGAGTTTCAGAGAAATTTTCAATCTGTCCCTAAGAGTTTTCATTACATTTCAGGAATAATTAAGTATGTAACTTCACAGAAAGGATTGCACTTGAGATGACAAGATATGAAATTTCTCAGGCGATATTATACGATCAAGAGAAGCCTCATCGTTTTATAATAATAAAATTAAGCAATATTTCGTTTAATATTTATAGATAAAATAAATTATAAACGAAACGAACCACACGTAAATAAACCACAACTAAATAAAACTTTTGTGCTTACACATTTAACAAATAACGGTATTGGACGAAATAAAATAACATACTTAAACATAAAATAAAATTTGGAGTATGTACCTACTCGTTGAAACCGTTTAAAATTCGCATTTAAAACAGAAGTGAAAAATATGGTGATTCCAACAATTTTTCGTATGAAACGAGACTGTACTTCAGAGCTAATTAAACAGTTCTGGAGCGTATGTTTTATTTTTCCTCTGAATAATTTGCATATGTGTTGTATGTTTTGATTGAGCGCTCCGTAAGTTTTGCGTGTAGAACGACGAATACGTAGAAATGGCCTTTACAAATGTGACTGGCATTCCATCTGTAATACATATTTTCAATAATATACTAATAGTCACTGATAAACATGCAAAATTTATGACTTAAATAGATATTTTTATTACACCAAAGCACAGAATCGTGGGAGTCGAATCCACGATACAAGGTTTAGCACTTAAAGTCTCTAACTATTAGACTATAGACCGGTCGATCTTTCATCCTTTATTTCACTTTATTACGGGTCAATTAAAAACGCGTTCTAAGCAGACGAAATTTTTATCTGAAATTAAACAAAATTTGTTTTTTCAGATGGCAATCATGAGTGGCCGCGGCTGCCCACGGACTATATTAAACTGACTCATAGACAGACAAGGTCACTGCAACTCGCAAATAGCTTAGTAGGAATGTCTAAATGCCATTTCTATGCAATTGTTGTTATCAGAAATGTTCATGGCACTCTTGAAAGTGATTGTTATGGTAATGTGCCCGTGAAATAATTTGTACTACGAGAATCGGAGCAATGGTTCCGCGGAGTTGAACTTTTATTTTTTATAAACAATATACACCCTCTGTTTTTGTGATTTTAATATTTTGTACGGTAAATAAAATAAATGGTCCCTTATATGGACAATATGGGTACCTTAGGAATAATCGCTACTAACTATGTATTATGATAAATAAATATCTATTTAGTTTATAAAATTTAGTTCATAAAATTTTAAATAGGCTTTCATTGGGATAGGACACCTCCTATTGGTACGCGAAATGCAGCCTAAATTGTAATTGCTTGCTTTAAAATTATCTATTCACACTTAAGTTTCATATATCGGGATAAACGACAGCGCTAGGGAGTTTTTAATTTTATCAGTTTTTATTTTATATAACAATCCTTTTGTAAATGAAAATTAAACATCAAACTGATTATTTACAGAGTGGAACAATAAATGATTGAAATAAAAATAAAAGTACCTAATATGTACAATACAAAGCGATAATCAGATAACTTGTCACTTTGATCTATCTTCATTATACTCAAGTCTTTATTAGTTCTATTTTGCACGTAGCCACTGGTCCTTCATCGAGAACATACCCAATACGAATGTACCCTTCATATATTCCAGCGATAATATATGATTCCGTATCTAGCTTTATGGGTGAAGAGGTCATGAAACTAAAAGCGGACATTTATACTGGCTTTGTGGTGTGAGGTGCAAGCATTAGCTGCATTTACCTCATAATGCATCGGCACTTGCCTTTTACGGGTCATTCGGTTCGCGCTATCACTACGAAACCCCTGTTATTTTTAACTGCTTCGTATATGTCAGGATATATCCAAGTACCTGGAAACGTTATAGTATCGCCTACGAAATGTGGATTGTTAAACGTTGTATTGTAAGTTGTGGATAAAAACAGATTTATAGACAAAGGTGTCGGCCCCTCAGAACGTGGCTAGTTATCGTTTCAAAATTTCTGACGGCTTTAGCTTTAAAGCACACGTTAATGATATTAAACAAGATTGACCGTGTAACCTTCGCATATAAGCTTCGAAACGCATCTTAGGTCATAAACCTGCAGTCCTTTAGTTCCCTGATTAGTGATCGTGACTACTGACAGCAGGTTTTGGTTTCGATTCCCATCTACTAAAAATATTTGAGTGATGAGAATTAGAATTTGTAGTTATGTATTGCAACATTTAATTTGATCAGATCGACGTACTCCTAAAAATGTAGAATGTCGATTTTGAAGAAAATAGGAACAGTAAAAGTATTACGTTCTTTAAAAAATCAAGTTTTAATTGCGCGTACTAAAAACTTACAGTTCTCACAATCACTCACAAACAATGACATGAAATGGTTACATTGGAAAAGTTATCTAATGTATTTTTTTAATCCATCCACATTAAACTATAAACAGTATATACAAAAAACAAAATAAAGAGTAATTACAGATACCTATATTATTAAACAATAAAAACAATGAACTTACGTTAACAATGTAAAACGTATATTATAAATATGTACCCACAGTTTTCATTGTGTATATTTTCTTACAAATTAATATTTGCTGTGAGCGCCACAGAGCTAATAATACTGCAGTAAGAATCTTCTCCGTAATAATTTTTCTCATTGTTGTCGTCTGGGGAATAGTATACACAGACTAGATGTTACCCAAAGACATAAACTTCTAGATTCTAGGGCTTTTTATGCTACCCTTACTACGACGTTCGTATATGTAACAGTTCAAATAGATTATTAGTCTGTGTAATAATTTATAATAAATAACACCACCTATACACTCGTATATAATAGTTATGCTAAACTTAAAGTTGGAGGTGCGTGCGTTTCGAACCTGAAACCCCCAGGATGGAATCCATAGAACGTTAAAATCTAAGGTGCTAAAATATCACTGCTATGCTCAGCGTAAGTTCGTTATGTAGAAAATCTGAGTC
>DWGJ01005730.1:0-10116 GCA_018246895.1 Aspitha aspitha aspitha | reverse complement strand
AGTATAAAGGTTGTGAGATTGAGTTAACTTTTCAACAGCATGAGTGCACTTTTCTTACTTTTTCGCATAAAAAAAGGGAATTTAAAAATGTTAAATCAAATCTCAACGGGTGACCATGTCCTCCTTACCACCATGACTTAAGCGAAATAAAAGCCAATTTTTACTTTACGTCATGAGCTAATGAGCTTTACGTGATGTCCTAATATAAAGTCAAGTTAAAGTAAATTACGCCGAACTTAACGAAAATATTTAAAAAAAGATTTTTTTTATAGTCAAATTTAACGATTGTTTGTCAAATATCGATAGTTTGTTTCCATTGTACCCACTACATAATTTATAAATTATATAATTTATTGCCTTCAAAATGTCATCATTGATTTGTACGGACCAATTCTGACCATCATATTAATATTAAATGTTTCAATAACTCCACAATGTCATTCGCTACAATCGCAATCACGATTAAGATGGTACCGCTACGAGGTTCATCAAAAATGGAACTTTCAATCATGACACCTGCCTGACATTTCATTGGTCAAGGTTTCTGGAAAATATATAAAAAAGATACCGTTACACTTTATTCTTACACTGAAATAGTTTTTATAGCAACAACTTCGGTTCGTAATTCAAATCCCAAAAATGTCCAACAAGATAACATTCTCATTTTTACTTACATTAATTTTACCTACGTTTGGCTACGAAGTTGAATATTATCCAGGAAAACATCTTTATAATAATACACATAAATCAATACAAACAGAATATTCTATCGCATCAGCCAAAGAAAACAAATGGTTTCGTACTGACTATAAGAGCAATGACAATGTTTTCCGGAAGACAGTATATAAAGGAGATGGAAAAAAGAAGATTGTGGAGAAAAGAGCGGTAGATCCAATATTTTATGGACACCCAAAAACACAAGAAGAATTGTGGCATGAATATTTTCTTAATAAAAACACGGGTTTTGATCAAACACCTTCTCTAACAAAACTTATTATTAACATAACGTTAACTTATTTGAATCAGTGCATACCAGTAATTTTATATGACAAGCAAGTTAAGTCGAAAGAAAGTTATTTAATTCAAAATCTCCTCAAAAGTTTCCCAGTAAGCTATAAACACGGCTTTGTAAACGATGACGGGCGTTTAAAAGAACCGAAACTGCTATACTCAAAGCATGAATGCTTGAATTTTATATTATTTCTAGAGGACGTTAAAGTGAGTGCAAAAGTACTTGGCAAACAATCTGAAAGTAAGGTAATTGTTGTAGCTCGGTCATCTCAATGGGCGGTTAAGGAATTTCTCACTAGTGCTTTGTCCAGAACGTTTGTTAATTTGCTTGTTATTGGACAAAGTTTTCAGGAGGAGGACAATTTGGTATGTAAATGATAAATGATTGTACCTTAATACTTACTAGTACTGCTCACCACATTTTAAAAGTCCTATCTTTCGGTTGATGACTTCCAGAAATAAATTTATGTTTCCAGGAAGCACCGTACATTCTTTATACTCATAAGTTATATGCCGATGGTCTTGGTGCTAGTAAATTTCAAGTTCTGACATCCTGGACACATGGAAAATTTTCCAGGGAAGTAGACTTGTTTCCCTTGAAAATGACAGAAGGCTACTCAGGTCACAGGTTTTTAGTTGCAGCTGCCAACCAACCACCGTTTGTATTTAGAAGGTATGGGGTATTTTTATAGTATAACCTCTATGTACGAATTTTATACACCTAAGTAATCATTCATCTTCTTGGTTTTGTAATTATTTTCAGAATAAAAACAGATTTAGATGGCGGAAATCCTAAAGTGGTGTGGGATGGATTGGAAATAAGACTGTTAAATATATTAGCACAAAGAAATAACTTTTCTATCGAGTATATTGAACCACGAGATCTTCATTTAGGGTAAAGTAGTGATTGTTCTGTATCAGAACCCGAGTTATTTGTAAAAATGTTATCTATGTTTTAGACCCGGAGATGCAGTTGCAAATGAAGTAATCGCGGGGAGAGCCGATATAGGAGTGGCTGGAATGTACAGAACTAAGGAAAGAGCGATGGAGATGGAATTAAGTTTCTCACACTCACAGGATTGTGCCGCTTTTATTACACTGTTATCAACGGCACTGCCTCGGTTAGCGTTGCATATTATTTTGTTTTAGTTGTTTTTGACCCATTTATTGTTCCACTACTGGACACAAGTCCAGTCTTAGTCTACCATGTTGGCCAAGTGGTGATTGGCAGTCTTGAAACACCTCAGAAATGCTATAATATCATTTTGATGGTAATAATTTAGAGAAGCTTACGCTTTGCTGCTCTGTTTCAGGTATCGAGCTATACTCGGTCCGTTTCACTGGCATGTGTGGGTGGCTTTAACTTTTATATACCTATTCGGAATATTTCCCCTAGCATTTTCAGATAAACACACGTTGCGTCACTTACTGCATAATACCAGTGAAATTGAAAATATGTTTTGGTATGTTTTCGGAACATTTACAAACTGTTTTACATTCGTTGGAAGGAATTCCTGGAGCAGAACCACTAAAATTACTACAAGAATATTAATTGGTATGCCGTTTAGTTATGATTTTTCAACATTTTATTTACATTTAGCCATCGCCTGGAGTGCTACCCTCATAGATTTCGAACTTGTAGAAATATCTGGATAAAAAATAGCAAAGATCTAAGCATACAGATGGCGAGAAGCCCCTTTGTTTTACATTTTATAACTGTTTCTTTGTTTTTGTTCAGGTTGGTACTGGGTGTTCACAATTATAATTACAAGCTGTTATACTGGTTCCATAATAGCATTTGTCACTTTGCCCATATTTCCTGACACGGTCGATTCGATACAACAGTTATTACGCGGGTTTTATAGAGTTGGTACTTTAGGTAAAATCTCTTTCATTATCAATGTTGCAGGCACTAATAAAATTAGTAAGCAATTATTTTTTTTTAGCATCGTAATTTTTTTAATATCTTCTAGATCGCGGCGGTTGGGAGCGTTGGTTCTTCAATTCATCTGATCCCGATACCAATAAGCTTTTGGAAAAAATGGAATTTGTACCTGACGTTCAAGCTGGAATAAAAAATATTACGAAAGCATTCTTCTGGTCTTACGCTTTGTTGGGATCGCAGGCGGAGTTAGAATATATAGTGCAGTCTAATTTCACATTCACAAAGTATGTGTCAATCGTGTATGCAATTTGAAATTGAAGTAGAGATATGTAAGATGAATCTCCCGTTTCTAGATCTAAACGTGCCTTGCTTCATATTTCCAACGAATGCTTCGTACCTTTTGGAGTATCTATGGCATTTCCCAACAGCTCGATCTACGCGGCAAAGTTGAGCGGCGATCTTCGGAGATTGTTGCAAAGTGGAATTTTAAAGAAACTTGTCGATGAAGTACGCTGGGAAATGCAACGTAGTAAATCTGGAAAACTTTTATCGGTAACGTAGCCACATAGTACTTTTGTCAGTGATTATAGGGAGCTTTAATTCAATCATTTGTTGGGTGGCTTAAGACATTTTTACAGTCGAGTTTTAATGTAGTTTGATAAGTAAAAAGTGCAATATGCAAGCGGTAACGGCACACTGTTCTTAAATCGGTTACAGCGTCATCTAAAACTTCAAGCAAGAACTACATACATGTTGCAAATAAATTAAAGTTCTGCCGGTTTTAAAGGATTACAGTGTCTTCTAGTATCTTAGTTTTTTTATTCTGGATCAACCAATACATTTTTGTTTTATTATATTAGCAGAAATTTGATAAGCGGTCCTTTAAGGAAATGTTTTTGATCTTGTCCGGAGCAATATGAGAATCACCTACTTAGTACCGGACACATACTAAACGTAGCTGTAATAAAGTTTTCAGTACCAATATATTTTGAACTTCTCAGGTGGGCACAGGTTCCTTAAAGAGAACATCCGTTGAAGAGAAAGGATTGACACTGGAAGATACTCAAGGCATGTTTCTCCTTTTGGGTGCTGGTTTCCTTCTAGCCACCGTTGCGCTCATATCAGAATGGATGGGTGGATTTACGAGGTATTGCAAAACGTTGCATAAGAAACGTTCCGCCAGCGGCTCTGAAGGGCCGATGACGACGCCCAAGTCTCGTATCACTTATGACGATATAAAGATATATCCTGATACCGACAGCAGACTACGTTTTGACAGCACCACGAGTGCGGAATCGAAAGACAGCTTGGATGGAAAAGTGATAACCGTAACCGAAAACGCTATAACCGTACACAAAGAGTACGATGCCCACGAAATAAGTTCGGTGAGGTCGTGTTCCTTCGACTTGGACAAAGAAGTGAAGGAAATATTCGAAAAACACTCGATCAGAAAAAAAATAGCATCGAACGCATCTGCCACGAAAGATATGAAATCGGAAAGGGACAAAACCGCCTCCAAGGCTTTCGGAGACCGTGTTTTTATTGAGTAGTTCAAATTTAAAGCTGAAAATATTAATTACTACTATTAGCTCAGGATTGGTTTTGTGTCAGTGATCCTTCGAGCAAATTGGTGCAAGTTGTTCAAAAACTGTATTGTGTTAAAATGAAAATAAAAAAACGAAAATGACATCCAACTCTTTATTATCCATCGAACAGTCATCAAAATAATTTATAACAATTTTCTAACACTGTCCATTAACATTAATGTTTCATTCGCCACTGAGATGTTTTAATTAATCATTTTATACACAAGGCATAAGGGCTGCCGCAGAAATACAGGCGCCGCAAGACCTAAATTAATGCAATATTTGGCCCGGCCTCATCTTAAGAAATAATTATACATTATGACTTAAAATTCCAAAGGAGCACCTTTGAACAATCGCCAGTAACTCCCGGTTATTATTATAAGTAAAAATATCGATAAAATACAACAGATTTTGCATTTTATTTGTAAAATTCAAACGAAAATATACCTAATACCTACCTAAGCATTCTGTTCACACATTATGTATTGCACAACTGATGTTACGAGACAAATAAGTGTGAAATCGTTTGAGTATTCAATAAGGATATGTATTTATATACCTAAAAACTATTTGGATTGTTCACAAGCTGTGAGGCAATAGCAAGGACGGGGAATAGATATTATGACGACTTTCCGACGACACGCTACTGTGACGAAATCGCTTGCGATCTCGTTAATTACACTTACGACTACGATATTTTAAATGCAATGATTTACACGACTATGTATAACACTGAACGGGTGCGGCCCTTTGCTATTGAAACACAGCGGGACTAACGGGACAACATTCAGAAGGATACATCTAAAAAACAAACCAAGCAAACCCTTTTTACAAGAACCCACAACGCGGTTGTGCGGGACGATGAATATTATTAATTAAATTATATAACATTTAATAGTGAAATCATTCCCGATAGCGAAACTCACAACCTCGGAAATAATGCTCCCAATACCAGCTTACAGATGATTTTTTTTATAATTTACACACAATACACTCGACACGTAAAGGTGTGCAATCGACGAGTCAAACACAAATAAAACAGTTCATATACATAACAATAATAGTTTCACTACGTCTATAATGAGATTGTAGCCTGGTACAATCCTAGTTATTAGAATAACGTTGTTATACAACGTGCTCAGTGCGTTTTGTGATAGGTATGTAGGTAACAATATAGTTTTTTTCGTATGTAAAAGAAACTATAGGATCACGGTTCAAGCTTTCGATAACAGATTTAATAATACCAATATATAACATGTAGTCGATACAATACATATAACATTTAATCGATGTCCCTAAAGTCAACAAATTATATTAACTTACAATCGGTTTAATATACAACATCGATTCCTACGAATGCACGTGTAATTACATTACCGAATTGAGACATTTATTGTAATCAGTTTTCAGCGTAATTCGCGTAACGTTATATAATCTAGGATATATATCAATCGACACGAAAACAATATACCGTACCGAGGACACGAATATCTATATAACGACAAATCGAGTATACATAACACATTGATTTAATATCGATACTATATAAATGTTCTCTAACAACAATCGACGAATATATAAAAGCGATGCTACACGGTAGAAACAGCGTTTGAAACAGAGGTTTGAAACAGTGTAAACAGTTGTTTTATGCCAAATCTCATGTGACATTCAAACGCCATTGGTTTCGAAGCTGTGTTCCAAACCGACGTTCAATACCGTGTAGCCGCCGTTCAATGATAATAATAATGTTACTTATCTGTAAAACACCAGACTACCGGTAACCGGGTGTAAAAGCGTTACAACCATTTACGGTAAAATTAACACTTGAGCAATTACCGAAGCGCATACATAGAGAGTCTACGGAAAGGAACTTTCAGGAACGACCGAAGAACCAATGGAATTGGGATAACGCAACATTAAAATTTGTAAATTACAAGAAACAGTGCCGTGTATCACATCAACAATTATACAATAACACTAACAATTTACGTGTACACCGATTATAATACTCCCACGCAATAGACAACTATCATTATGCCGGTATTAAAATACTAATTCGTCAAAAATCTAATGTGTATAATATATTACAATGCGAAAATACACATGCATATATAGATATTATATACTTGTTCAGACTTTCGAACATCGAAAATGGTCACCTCCGTGTACAAATTCAACAAATATACATTCAACATTTTGTTATTGTGATTTGAAGGTGTTAACGCTAGTATGTTACGTCTATGCTTACGAGTGTTTACACTCTTGTTTACAATTACACAAACGCTCTCACACAAACACGTGTCAATTCTGTTCCGTGTCCATCCGATGACGGTAGTGACGTGAATATTACAATGACATTTATTTCTATATGTATGTATAATTATATTAAATCCTACCAATGAAAGTAAAGATGACGATGACGAGCTATATATTAATATTATGCCGCGATGAAATATGAAACATCTAATGTTCTTTATACTTGAAGACACCGTAAGGAAATATCATTGATTAAAGAATTCTTTGAAAATACAATTGTTCGTACCGCACCTTTGAATGTGACAGCTTTTTTCAAAAAGGTGCATTTTAAAATTAATTTCATTAATATATACACCTAATATTAATTAATAACAACAGTTATACTATATTCTTGTTCGATAAACCAGGGCTCGTCCGAAAATGTAAGTTTTAAAAGAATAGTTTTACTTTAAAAGTCAACATTGAATTCAAAATTTAAAATCGCACTCTAATATTAATTGTATGGTGCACTTTTACAAATTGTAAAATATTGTATTGTACTGTTACACAATTTGGACTTTGTCATCTTGATCGAGTACATATTAAGGTTACACTGTTTATTTCTTATATATTTACATTTCTTCGGATTTATTAGTCTAAATTGAAAAATAAAAAAGTCTACAAAATTGTTCGCTACAAGTAAAAAAAACTCAAAGAAAAAGTTGTTTCATTATTATAAAAAAATACAACAATCTACAACATTTTGCAAACTTAAAACTATTAGGGTTGTGAAAAATATTAAGCAAATATGTAGTACAATACAAATTTGGTATACAAATGGTACATTTAGGCACTGTGAGTAAGGCATCTACAGTGAGAAGATATGAAAGGACAGACCGACGAACGTACAAACACAGTTCAGAGGTTTCAATATAAAAAAATGTCAAAACCCATAGGTGTTTGTGAATTGTTTTTGTACGTTGAGGATTAAAAAAAAGGTAAAATCGTCAGCCCTTGGGCGTTGCCTAGACCGTGATATACTCAAAGCTGGACCAACAATGATTACATATATATACTATGAGTTACAACATTTTGTATAAGTCTCTAACTATTTTATAATATAATCTAAAAATAGGGCGGTTTGTGATATTATAGTGCTTTACGAAAATATGGCATTTAGTGAAAAATATATATATTATGTATAATATATGCATCTGTGTAGATAATACTATGATAACGTCTAACTTTTGTTCGAGGTGTCGAATAGTATGGCTACGGCATTAAAAATGTATGACAAGTGCATACTTCAGATCACATTAACAAAACAATGCGCTAACAAGCGGTACTAGTAACCAATTTTAGCCGCTAATGTATTCTGTATATGTAAACACGTGTACTTTTGAAGTACAGCATTTCGAACGCATAATTGTTTCGAATTGACGTCATACTTGCTTCGGGAATTCCTAACGCCCTTACGTATCTCAAAATTGGACGTGATTTTCGAAGCTCAGTTCAAAATAACGCCCAAATTGCGATTACCGTTGCACATAACTTACATCATGAACGACTAAGTGCTTGTTGTGAGTTCGAAGAAAACTTGATGCGCCATATGTACTTTGTGAGGGTCGGCGCTAGTTTGAACAGAGCCTTGTGTGAGTGTAGAAGAATACCTATTTACACGATACATCCTATTGTGGTCGAATTTAAAGTTTCGAAAGACCGAATTTCTAAGTTTAAACCGATTTTCATTCACTTACAAGACTGCTTAAGGTGCGAGTGTAATCATAAGAATTTTAAAGCTTCGTGTGGTACCATTATATACCCATCTCTAGCTAATATTATCTACTTATATTACATAACATTCGTTCCTAACGGGACGTGTATACATATTATATAAATATCTCATGATTTTCGTGTATAAATATGTCAATAGGTAAAGTACATTTTTTTATTAATACACAAGTTATTATCCTCTGTGATGACGCTACGCTTAATTAATTTACAAAGATTCAAAGTTCGGATGTCACTATAATGATATTTTTAAAATGGCACAAAAAATTTCTTTAAACACTAACACAAAGTAACAGTCGTATTTAATTCAGTGTCCGTTGCACTAGCACTCACTGCCGTCGTACTATCCTCAGGCACCGTCCCGGCCGGTCCGGTCGCGCACAGACCAGCGATCCTCGTCTCCTAACAACTAACGTATTATTCTTTCAAATTGACTAACGTTTAAGCTAAACAGACAATGGCACGGATTGCACATATAACGTCATCTATATACAGGGGAATTAGAAATCTATCTAGGTACGCCTTAAGGTTCAAAATTGTTCAGAAGGGTTGCATCTATGCTTTACTTAATACATTATAAACATTTAATTCTTACTCTTTAGTGTACTTGCGTGTGCATTAACATTAACAATTACGTATCAAAGAACGGTAAGTTTACTCGTTATAGTGGAACGACATCGTTCGTAAGAAGGGTATAAAGGTGTACTACCGATGATAATGCTATGCCCTTTCCCGCTACGTGTCTTTCACTGTTCTCCCGTAGACCGTGCCATGAAAATTTAGAAGCACCTCGTGTTTGATGCACCGTTTCCGTCAGACTCGTGGTTGAGGAAAGTGTTGTTCCGTAGCGATGTCCGTCGCGGCGGGGCCGGCGGGCGGGGCGAGGCCAGGCCTCGGGCGCCTAGCAGTGCGGGTGGAGGGGCCGCGGGTAGGCGCCGAAGGCCTCGTGGCCCAGCTATGTGGCCCAGCTCTCGATCCGCGGCCGCTTGGTGTGTGGCTGCTCGTAGTCTAGAGGGACGGTGTTGGCGTGCCTCATGTCTTGGCCCGCCGGTGAGCCCATGTTGCTTGATGTCACTGAACCTACAACGATTATGAACGTTTTAGGAAAAGAAAGAAAGAAAAATAAATACTAATTAGATATAAGGTATGGATGCATACTCGGCCGTTATTTAACTAGTCGTCAACAGCAGAGTTATGTTTAACCAATACACGAATAAGATTGAAGTTGAATAAGAAAATTTGATTCCGAAACAAGTTTATGTACATTTTCGAGAAACTCGCGGGAACACCATTGCTAAATCGAATATAGGAAAACCCGGTTACTCGGATAGTCAGCACTCGTCAGAACTCGTATTAAATAAATAACTGGGGACAATCCACACATGGCTGTCCGATCCCAAACTAGGCAATTTAATGCTTGCCTGGTAACCGGACAGCTCATAAACATACATATATACATATATGAT
This sequence comes from Aspitha aspitha aspitha, assembly GCA_018246895.1. Lineage (NCBI taxonomy): Eukaryota > Metazoa > Arthropoda > Insecta > Lepidoptera > Hesperiidae > Aspitha > Aspitha aspitha. The sequence continues at coordinate 142 of DWGJ01005730.1, read as the reverse complement.
ATAGTACTTATATAGATATTTTTACTACGCTCAGACATAGAACACACAAATCGCTGCTTTTCATGAATACTCGCACAACTCAAAATTCTGAAAATACCAGTTTATAACACAAATAAATCCAAAACATTCCTTATTTCATACT
>DWGJ01005729.1:0-10116 GCA_018246895.1 Aspitha aspitha aspitha | reverse complement strand
AGAGGGTTTGAGGTTACATCCACCACGCTGGCCGAGTGTGGTTTAGCAGACTTCACACATAAAAAATATTATTTACAATACTCTAAGGTGTACTGTACTCAGGTTTAGTTACAATATTTTTCATCACAGTTACAGCGTATGATATTTAAATGTTGAGTTGCAAAACGCACGCAGGATGTATGCACAAAGACAAAAGACGCAGACAAAGATATGTATAGGTCTCTCATCTTCCGTCTCATTCTTTGTTGGACACTCGGACTCACAGGCCTGTCTAATGCTCCCCTGCTCTATAATAATATAATAATAATAATATAATAACGGGGGGACAATTCCACACACGGCTGTCTTATCCCAAATTAGGCAAGCTAATGCCTGTGTTATGGTAACCGGACAGCTTATGTATAACTATTAAATGGTATATGTTCCCGTTATAGTAATTCATATTGAATCTTAACAACATTGCATTAAAGTTATGTCGGAAGTGTAATTATATATCAATTAAAATACTTTTTAGTCGCTCCAACGAACCTCACCTTGGTTCGATTTTACTCGATTTTAACGCTTATTGCTGACATAATAAAGGTCATTATCGTTTGCAAATACTGTTTCATATACAAAAAATATATATGTACAATATAGATTGCAATTTGAAACACGTGATAAATTCATTTGCTTATTTTTAAATTGTTGCTTCATTATATGTAATTCTTTTTAGTACTCTATTTGTAGACGCTACCACAGATAAAAAATGGAGGCAAGAAATATAGAAACTTGTAGAGATATACATAGTATATTTTATTTATCTCTTAAATATATAAAAATCCCATGTCACGATGTTCTTTTGCGATAATTTCGGAAACCACTGAACCGATCTCAATGAAATTTTGTAGATATCTATTGTATGGTCCAACTTAAATGATAAGGTTTTTTTATCTCAATTAATAATCTCATTTTTACTGTAAAATCAATGTTTTCTTATAGGACAACACTTAGTCGGACAAACATCATGGTACGGGATTTTGACATATTTGATTTAACATAATATATGTATAACCACGGCAACGAGTGGTCAGGTCCAATAGTAAATAAATAATAAACATTTGAACCTCGACTGAACAGTTAAAATATGTCCCGGCGACGAGATATCGAGAGGCATTGTGTTCTGCAGGGCTCCATTCAAAATGCAACTAGTTTCTGTGCAGAGAAATGTATGTCCGTATCATTCTTTTGATTTATTTCACAAGTTCAGCCTTTGAACCGCTGCGCTGGGCCGTTACAGAGGTCTGGTCCCACTACCGGAACAGTCGAGGCCCGTTTTAGATCCGTCAGAAGTTTTGGGATTTATCTTATTTGAACGAACAGGCAGCAGCCGTAAGTAGTCGCTGGATATCTGTAACCGACCTCTAATATGGCCGTAGAGGCTATTAGAGTGAATTCAGTTACTATAAAGTGTTAATAAGAATCAGTTGTATTGTTTAGTAACAGGACTGCAGGAATGGGACTGTTAGTGATATTAGCCCAGTTAGTATGTTTTAGTAGGTGCAGTTAGTAAGTGTTAGTAATTACCCTGTCAGGAGTCGGTCACAGCTACGTTCCTACTCTCGAGGACTAAGATGGTCGCCTCTGGTATACAAGTGAACCGGCTTCACACTCTTTATACCGAAACACAGAAGATTGTAAAAAAAAAACCGTTTCGCCTACGAAATAGGTAGATTAATACGACTAACCTTTCTTATATAGGATTGTAGGAATGTTTGTCATCAAGTAATCGTAGCAAGTCGCAATATTATTTTCCAAATAGCAGAATCTACGAATTTTGCCTGGATCCACTGGTTTAATTTATTCCTGTGAAGAATAATATGAAAACGAGTTGAAGGAGAAGGAACATTTAAATGACGCGACGGGGAACAATAAATCGTCCGGGCGGCGGAAATCAACCGCGGCTTGTGAGACGCGCGCCAGTATTCGCCACTATTGTGTTCCCGGAGAGCGTCATTGTTTTATTGTTCTTACGGGAACTTCCAGTATTGTTCGAGTGTTTTCCAAATACGCAAACATCTCTAGATCCGAACACAGAAAAACGTGCCTCAAAAATGTGCCTTCGTAACGTTGTGTGGATCCCGACTACATATATACTACTAGAGCTGGTAAGGACGCGGAAACTTGATGTCTTTTATTATATAAAGTAAATCGTGTAATGTTCTTATTAGTGCGTGTCTCAAGTGTGGGTGTAATTCGGGGTTTGAACCCAGTAGGTGCTTTCTATGTGCATTGACTCATGCACATTACTAATAATTTTCGACAAACTACGGATTTTCATTTAGGACCGTAGTTGTGCATCATTCAACCGTTCTCTTCTTCATTCTCACTGGTGAAGTTCTTGAATAAGAAAGTTATGTGCAGTTTTTATGCCTTGGACATATAAACGTATATTTCTCGACTCGTCATGCGCGGGCTAACGACTTCAATAAAAAATAGCTATTTCTTCGATCTCGCTCCGTCAATGACTTAACTCTCCCCGACAATGTCCAGCGGCCGGAGCTTCGCTCCCAGACCATATAATTTGTTACAAACTTCCCTCTGGCTGCATGTTTCGTTACACCGGATCCGATATTTTTCCAACCCTTCCCTCATTCGGATGCAAATTGCCCTTTTTCTAAATTGCTTTATTAAAGCAAAACGTGTTCCTCAATAATTGGGGCGCGCGCGGGCGGCGGCGGCTCGCGAAAACGATACGCTTCAAAATGTACCGTTTTTATTAAACGACATTTATTTAACTCGAGCGCGCCGCCGTGACTTACAACCGCCCCCCGCCCCGCGCGTGTGTGCTCACTTTCACATTGTATTCATAATGTGAATTTTGTCAATTGCCCGTGCCCCGCCCCCCGCCGCGGCCCCCGGAAAGGCTAACGTTCGGCCAGTCGGCTCGTATTTCGCAATATTTTTCACTCATTTTTCACGTATAATCGGAGTTTTGATTTATTACCTTATATGTGATGTTTTTGTCGCACAAATTTTTATAATTGAATAAAATTTAATTTAATTACACATTTTTGGTACCGTTTAGATGTATCTTTTATTAAAAAAAGAAATCGCTTGTAAAACGAAAGAATTTAAAAAGAGAAAGCAAATGCAGAATAAAATGGCAAAGCATCCAATCTTAGCGTCTCTGTGAACTGGCTATGAATTACCCGAAGCGCTAAGCCGAGCGAGCTGCTCGTAAAAAGTACCACCGCGATGGCTTTAGTTCACTCGATTTCCACTCGTAACTCTAAATTGATCGTCACGTGACACTGGAGACTTAGCGCCCCTCCCCCGCCCCGCCCCACCCCGCACCCTCTGGACCCGTCGTAAACCGAGATGCGGTAATTCCGCCGACGCCATTGCATAAGTTCACCTATAATTTCCGATCCCTTCTCTATAAGCGAACTTCGAGGGCCCGTAGCCTAAGTTGGAAACTTACGCAGTCAGCTTAGGACGACCGTTTGTTGTACGAAAAGTACTTACTGCCTACCGAACTCCCGGAGCGACTAAAGTTCCCCGAATCGTTTTCAACTCCGCAACTGCTGTAGCATTTTTCGGGGAAAATTCGCGAACCGACTTGTGACAATCTGGACGGCGATGAAAGTGAAATTCGTTCAGTGAAATTTGGTATCGAAACGCTGCAAGTTTCCAGGTAACTGGGAACTAGGCGCGAGCTTGCGCTGTATCATATGTCTTGTGTTTCGTTGTCTCGTCCTCGCTGTGCTACAGTTCTATATGAATGATTTATGAATTACTACTATCTATAAAATCAGTCTTGACACACGACCTTTTTATCTCAGACTCCACGACTTCCGTTTAGGACGTTTTAAGAAGTGCAAAGGCGCGATAGTAGACTCCGTGCCGGCTCTCATGCGGATCGCTACAGCGTTGATTTGAGATGTGGGGTGATGGGAGTCGCGAAGGCAAGCAGTGTAACCCCTCCTGTGGTTGGCTGCATCAGGACCAGCCATGGCTTTGAGTTGGCAATTGGACTGACACGTTATTGAGTACTCACACCTAACATCTAGCACTACCCCGAACCGTTGCTGTGCCCTATATATCCCGAGTTTATAAACTATTTCTCTACCTCTGGATTACATCGAGAGACTATGTGGTGAAAATACTTGCGACATTGAGTCATCCGACGTGGAATCCTTCACGTTTTTATAATTTCAAATTTTTAGTTAAATATAGAAATTTCAAGCGGAGAGTAATTACCTCAATTTCTGCGCTGAATTGCATCGAGAGGAGGGAAACGTTAATTAGACATTCATTAAGTTTTTCCAACGGAATAAGTGGACAATCGCGGTCGAGGTTTTCAAACGAAGGAGTGACCGGGCGACTTGAGTTTTATATAATTCTAGTACAAAGATGAACACGACAGTCCGGGGTGCGGGTTCGATTTGATATTTTTGACAGTACATAAATATAAATGTCCGAATTTAATTTTTAAGCATAAAGTAGGCAATTTCCATATCTGCACACCTTTTCAGTGAAGTAAGCGAAATTATACGACGAACATTATTAATCATTACTATGCTTGTATCACATCACGTTATATTAGCACATACAGACATTGATTTTATTATCATATGCTTTAAGGATCTTAAACTGAATGCAAATCTTTAAACAATTTATTAATCAAAATCAATTAATCAACACATTGAAAAATCCCTTGGTGTTGCACATTTATATCAATAGGGTATAACGACGCTCAGTCAGCCCGCCTGACTTATAAAACATGATGTGAATTAAATGGGCTGCGTGTGAAAAATAATGGATTTAGCTGACAACGATGTGATAAATGCAATGAAATCGAGTGGCGATTCCATGACGTAATTAGCATCGTTAATGTGCGATTGTCAGCGATAATAGTGTGCGACGTCGGGGCAGGTGACGTCTATTGTATTTGGGATCGGGATGATCAGGTCACGGGGATGAATATTATTTGCTATATCAAAATTATGGTTATGTTACGTAATTTCTTTTTTTAGTTAACAATACGGAGCACGGCGAGTTGTTTAAAGCATTTGATCGTGAAGATTTTTATCATGGTCGTTGCTAGAAAGGACAATTTCTTGTTTTATAAATATTTATAAAGTAAGAATTTATTTAACACAAAATAGAACTTACGATTTCCTAATTGGTACCAGCGTTTACTATGTCCACGGAGAAATGACATTAATTTGTTATACTACTAGATGTGTCTGCGGCTTCGCTCGCGTGGAAGTTAGTGTGTCACAAAGTTTTTCCCGCCTAAATATCGACCCCGGAAGAATTCTAGAATACAAAGTCTTACTAATTCTTGTTATTCCCGTGTAAATCCCGATCCCCGAAAGCAACTCCGGGATAAAAAGTAGCCTATGTATTATTCTGGATCTTCGGCTACCTACATACCAAATTTTATCGTAATCGGTTTAGTAGCATTTGCGTAAAAGAGTAACAAACATCCATACATACATACTTACAAACTTTTACATTTATAATATTAGTAGGATTGGTACGATATGAAGCACTTTCACTATCAACTAACTAATTCAATTAATAAACATCGTATTAGAAGTAACTAGTAGTGTCTGATGCTGCGTACTGAACATTTTTTTTCCGTTTGAGTTTGCGTTACTAACTCGATCTAGGAGAAAAGTAGTAACGAGGAATTACTTCCTTTGACCTGTCTTTAACTATCAGTGCGTTTGCAAATCGAACTCGAGAATTATTCGAAAGCGATATTGCACACACGGTTCAATCGGTTCCAACCAGTTCAAATTGTTCAACATTAACATCGCGATTGTATGTATATACTGAGGTCGTAATAACAAACACGAGTGTCTTACACCCGCGTGTCGCTGCCATAACATTAACATTTTCCTGCACAAAATATGAAACATCAAATGGTGGTCGAGAAGGACATTTAACGTAGAATCCCCTAATGATTGTCAATTTGAAGAGTTATATTCAAACGAGAACATTTCCTATACAGTAACTCGATTATTGCGGGCTCGGATACTTGTTTAGCAAACAAACGAGCGTCGGCTCGTCGCTCGTCGCGGCGCCGCAAGCGAGCGCGCATTCATCAGTTCCACCAATAATTTCTCAGTCGCTAATTAGAGCATTAATACTTTAGAGAATTCCGACAGTTCGTTCCCGTACACATTTAACGAAATGAATTAGTATTTCCGTCTGCGAGGTGCGACCGAGCGGTCAGCGGAACAATGAACGATTCACGAATGACAGAACGGATGAACGATGGCAGTGTCGATGGCTGCGGCTGGCGACAAGGGACGAGACTTGCCCGTCGGGGAAGCGAATCTGACTGGCCGGCGGGGAGTCGAATCTCCGAAATGTCAACAGTCTATGACTCCAAGCTAATGACATCCAACCGACCCGTTGCTGCCGAAGCTGGGAGCCAGCAGACTCTGAATATTTGTAAAATGAAAGAAAATAACTTTATTAAAATGCTTCTCTATTTCTTCAGTGTACACTTCAGTGGTGAAGCTGGATTGTTTAAATTGACGCTATGTGAATAATATAACATGGCAGGACGTCGGCAGGTGGTTTGCGGATCTGGTTCCGCCATTGTTCATATTTGAGCCGTGATGTTCGACAAGCCGCTTTGTACTCTTCTCGGCCATTCTTCCCACGTCGCTATTGGGAGCCGGCGGTGCTCAAATACATAAGTATACTGGACATTCATAGGACTGTCATTCCTGGCGTGGAAACGTATTCAAAACAGAATTAAATAAAATCGTTCAGCGAAAGAAATCTCGTAGCTTAAGAACGTATTTTAATCTTAAAAATGAAGGAAATGTTCGTTTGTACGTTTGTCCGTTCTTCTTTCACGTACAAGCGGAGCAGCAGATCGATATGATTTTTGAAATGGAAGGAGTTGAAGCATTGGAGAATGACAGGCTACATTTTTCGCGAAATATGTTTAATTTCCGCGGGAAAACAGTATTAATTGACATAAGCGATATAGATGGCGATACGGGCTCAATAACAGTATGACGTGAACAAAATAAATATGTTTAGACCCCACGAGCGGAGCCGCGGGTAGCAGCTAGTTCAAAAAAAGACTTAAGTACTTCACAATGAAATTAAACCGCGGTTGCATACGTTGCATATTTAGAATACGTTGAGAGATGGAACTCGACACCTGTAGGATACTGTTCTTATTGCCTCGACAGTTCTTGTTGAAAACTGAAAGACTGGGCACATGTCATCACAGTTGAGTTGCGACGAGGGAGTTGGAGGGAGACAGATATGATGGAAGCATTTTTAAATATGAATGATAGCTGTATGACTCTGTTTTTTTGGAATATGAGGTATATTTAGAAACATGACATGTTTTGTCCTTCCGTAAAACTTTTATAAGCACATGGAAATCGCAATAGTACTCTTGTTGTTATTAAGAAACAGATAAATAAGAATTAAGAGACCAAAATGGTGATATAGGTAGGTACTCGGATATAGTGATTTAGAGAGTACCGTGATAAACATGTCTTCATTAGAAACACTCGGTAACTATCGACGCCTCGACAACTGCTAAGGCTCGTGGTTAAAGCAGGCCGGGCGCCAGTACTACTATCTTGACCTGTTAAGAGATGTAGTCGTTACATTACGAGTACATCAATTGAGTACTTTCCGTTTATTACTCGTCTAAAATGCAATACATGATGTAAATATACGCATAAATAATTAAAGATATTGTCGCTGGGTGCAGGCAGGCTCCGATCGACGATTAACAGGGTTTACGTGTGTTTGGGGCGCGCGGTGATCTAAAGATTATGACGTCATTAAATGTAATGTTCGCACGGCGCGCCTTTATTGGACGCGGTAACGCGTAACAGCGCGCGACAACCATCGGGCTGCATTTTTCACTTTTATATCTCAACGAAGCCATTAACGACACGGTTGTTCCTGTTTTGTCCTTTTTAATATTGCATACGCATTACCAGCATCAATCTTCCTTTTGTTCTTAGATCTGAATGATGATTTTATGAATCTCCTAGGGCCACCTGACGATAATTGATCATCGTCGCTAATGGACAACTTGATTGGTCCGTGGTCGAGTGGCTGACTGCAAAACCGGAGGTCGAGGATTCGATTCCCAACAGGGACAAACATTTGTGTGATGAGCACATTTGTTTGTTCTGTGTCTGGGCGTATTAAAAATATCTATATAAGTACTATATGGTACGTATATATGTATGTTTATCGGCTGTCCGGTTACCATAACACGGGCATTAAATTGCCTAATTTGGGATCAGACAGCCGTCTGTGGAATTGTCCCCAGTTATTATTATTATTATTTTAACTACTATTGTAACTTAGCGATGGTCTAGTGGTTGGTTCAGCCTCTCTCCGTGGATCTGGGGTTCGATCTCGATTAGACATATGCAACCTGACTGAAAACTGGGGGCCGTGGGTTCGATTCCCATTCGGGCCAAACGTTAGCATTTGTTTGTCTTTTCTGGGTGACATTAGTATTGTTTAAATATACTAAGCGTTTGTTTATTTCGAAATTTGGAATCAAAAAACCATATTTAATGTCGAATTGTTCGAATTATAATTATTGGGAATTTTCCGAGGAATGTTTTAAGGAATTTAATAATTCAAGTCAAAACTGGTAACAGGTCGTATATCATATTAATCTCCAATCAATCAATACACAAAGCATTGTCATACAGGTATCGATAAGTTAACACAGGAATTAGCGTTTTTATCGGACGCCAATCTTTTGTCTCACTCTCGCGTACTAGACAACGAAATATCGGTCTTGCTGTCTGTTTCTTGACTTGAAAATCAGCTTACTGCATATGAAACAGCTATTTTTTCATTTATTAAAATCAAAATATGCATCTATTGCTTCAGATTACCTGTATTGTAATGCAATGTACAAGTTTGTCCTTCCACTGCAAATGAACGATTCACTGATATAAGCGAGTGTGTAAGGTTCTTGATATGATCTAAGAGATAACCTTATCGCTGGCTAATTATGTCTATACATATTAGGATATAAGTAACAACTACTGAGCCCTAAATAGACCATCTTGTTTTATTATCACAGTTACAGAATACGCTGAATAACTGCTAAATATAAAATCGTATCCCGTTGCATAATCTATTTTACGGTTTTTTCACCGTCTTTATTGGTCCAGTGCTGGACCAGGCCTTGTCACAGTGAAAGGCATTTATGTCTTATTATTGTATTATAGTACTTTGCTGGTAAATTTTAAGGTGTACAGGTTTCCTCGCGATGTTATCCTTCACCGTGAGCGAGTGATATTTAAATTTGTAGTTACATGTAAATTGCACGTGATAAATCAGAATCGAACGCTCAATTTTGAATTTCGAATAAAATTTGAAACCCTTCGGGAAATTTCGTTTTTTATATCTTTCGTAATAACTCATGCCATTCGCAACAATGTTCTACGACGAGGGAATCACGTAATTGATTTGTTAACTGCGAAGAAAAAATCAAAAGTGTATCTAATGTTACGACATGAGTATTTAGGAAATTTTAGATGTGATTATACAGGTACATGTGTGCAATTTGTATACTTGTATTTGTTTTAAATTTTCGATTCAAAGTTACGAAGAAACTCATAATAAGGTCAATGTCCTTATTAAGACCTGGCATGGTTTAGAAATGTCGCTAGCACGCGACGCGGTCCTGGCTTTAGGGTCGGCGGTCGCAAATCGCGTGTATCACCCAAGGCCCCTTTACCTACATACAGGGAATTCTAAATTCAAAACTGAGGAATCCTACAATTGAAAGTTCTCCGTGAAGTTTCCTGAGTGGAGTTAACCCGCATTCAGCCAAATGGCATGCTATGGTTTTAAAACTCTTTGTGAGGAAACTGGTAACCAGTTCCTATAGTTTTTTCAGTAGTAGAACACTGAGTCTTAAGAAATTAAACTCAAGGCAATCTTGGGAACGGCTTAATCGGTTGTAATGATTTTTTTATACCGTCACGCAAAGTCCCTAACGGGGTAGGCAGGGGCCGAGTGCCAAATATCTCTTCCTTACAAACCTGTCGTGTGTTGTGTGAACGTAGATTCATAACTCTTCATGCATACACGCCAGTGTGG
>DWGJ01005728.1:0-10117 GCA_018246895.1 Aspitha aspitha aspitha | reverse complement strand
CGCGAGAAGTCCGATTGGCGAAACCTTGCGACGCGCAAAACTCGGTCGGCGAACTCCCCAAGGCCGGGCCGCTGCCGCTTTCTTTGTTCGCCTGTCGCAACAACGGCTCCCAACCAGCCTCGACACAACCGAACAACACTCAGCAACTCCACTCCATACAAGACACTTGGAACGCGCGCAAATATGCAGCGTTAAACCTACGGTCATCGCATAATTAATAAACTATGATAGACTTTGAAAAAAAATTACAGAACGAATTTAGGGAGGCCTTGAAACGTTTTAAACTCCTAGTTTAGTTTTCATGCTTTTATAAATGCTTGTAGTTTTCATTTTGATGGACCAAATTATAACCTGGAAATTTTCAAACCGAGATTGAATAAACATTTACTATATAAGCGTTCTACACAGCTTTGCATATCTATTCCAAATAAAACAATTACTGAAAATTTTTCAAAAAAATTAAAATCGACCCCTTGCTTTTGTATTTTACGAAAAGTAAAACGTGGAAATCAGGACTGGTATAAACTTCAATCAATATAGTAACCAAAGTGTATAATACTATTAATTGTTATTAATTATAAAGTACTACAATAATATACTTACTTTGGTTTTGGTTTTTACATATTCAGTAAGCAGTGATACCAAATGTTCAAACCGTTTATTACTCTAATATCAAGTTCCATTATCCGTCAAGAGAAAATAACTTTGCGATATAGTGAAAACAATAATGACAAAACATTCACTACATAATACATATATAATGTTTAATGGCAATTGTTTCCTTCGGTGTTATAGAAGCGAATAAATTCTGTTACACGCAAGACACTAAATCTGTACGTTACGTAAACTCCGTACTACATACGTACATAAGTATGTTTCATTTACGTAAGATGGATCCATTCAATCACTCACGATCGTCTGCCGGTTACATAAATGGCTTAATATTATAGTATTCCTTGATTGAGCCTCTTAACAATATCGAGCTTGATTAATTATGATATTAACAACAAACATTGTTTACGCTATCTAATTAAATTTAAATTTACGCTTGATTGATAATTATCCATACTGATTTATTAGAAATAAGTACACCGATGGCATTTCCAGAAAAATTGCTAATAAAGGTTTCCGATTACAGTGACATTTATGTATATGGTTTAAATTCTATTAAATCGATGTAGTTGGAATGATAATTGCCGTTTTCGTCTAGTAAGACTTTATCTTAGGAAGTGACTTCGGTCAATATACATAAGTGTTAATAAAAAGTAACATAATGTCTTGTGATTGACAATGGAGGTCGTGCGTATTCATATTTTGCAGCTGGAGCGTTGTTTCGCAGGTATCGTAATAGGCCCCATGGCCAAGTTGCAAAAACAGGCGCGTGCGCAGCTCAGTTGCCGACGCGCTTTACCGCCATTGGAGGAGCGTGAGGGCAGGGGGACGAGGAGGGCCACTTTCACCTGGCTCGCGAGGCTGCGCGGGCGTCGACCCCCGGTGCCCTACTCCCCTGACCCACTATGAACTAACCGAAATACTACACTTTCGTTTCTGTAGAGCCTGTCATTAGGTACGAGGATGCCACTTGCGTCGACTCGCAGACTCGTTGCACCACTCTGCGGTAACTATGTTCTCATCTCGCATTCGTTGATAAATGGTGGGGTCGATGCTGTGGATGTAGCGGAGATAGTGGACGAGAGCAATTAGAGAGTTGCCAAAGTGCCGGTTGCTTGCATAAGACTTGTTATTGGCGAGAGTGAAAGTGGTGAGGCGTTTTGTCCATACTAATGAGCGCGAAACGGGTGCCTTGGGCTAGCCGACTCCGGAATTCACAACACTGGGTTAAAGTGTCACCGCTCTGCTGTTTGACGGGCGTTGCGTAATTTCACTTTTGTTTTTACATGGTGATGCTTTATTGTCAATATTTACTTGAATTACCTATGTGACCCTTTAAAGTATTATTTTCCCAAACCCCCTTACGTTGGTATTAAAATCTTTGCCTCATTAAAATCTTATGATTACATTGGTGATGTAAGAATACTTTCCTGTTGTTTAAAGATAAATTACATATTATGAGTTTCAAAAATTTAGACTCCTAATTTGTTTCAAATTGTAACAATCACCATTCGATTCTGCATAAGATTAGTTAAATTAATGTGTGGAATTTACGTAATAACGTAAAATACTATTTGTGAGATTTATCTAAATTGAACATAGTGGTGCCATCTACTGCAAATAGCTAACAATCTACTGTTGCTACAGCGAAACGGATTTCAATTGAGCGCCAACTGAATTCGTAATGGCCGATGTACACCGTTCGAGAAATATCTATCACGACATGGCACATATTTTTATTACTAACAAGTTTTACTTGAACTGATGGAATCGGCACAAAATAATTTTGAATACAGATGTAATATTACTTACAGTAATCAATATAAACCAAATCACTATCACGTATCTGAGTGTGACCATGACAGAGTAGAGCACAGGTAACGCAGTTGTGTTTACAGACTATTGACATTATGTAGTATCTGGTTCATTTACGTATAGGTATTGATGACAATGGCAAAAAATTTCTCCAAGACAATTTCTTCAACTGCATATTAAAATAATTCCTTTCACGCACATAAATGATCAAACACACACGCATCAACACATGTAGATAATATTATTTAGGTATTCTTAAATAACAGGTAGAACTGTATCTGTAAATGTAATGCAATACCCATCCTGTGTTTTAGCACTCGTTAGTCGGTATATCTATATATATATATATGGTTAGGCCTCGGCTAGTGTAAATAGACTTTAAATTCCGCTGGCTCGAACGGCGCGCGGCGGCGCTCGCGGAGTGGCCTCGGGCTGCGGGGCAACGAACGCTGACTAGGCCGAATGTATTACAGTCCGAGTCGACCGCGGCCGCTCCCTGCCACTCCTAGGGTTCATATAATCGCTTATACACTGGCTTTGAAGCTTGAGAGCTTTTTAGGATTCTCCTGATATTCAACACAAACTCGAATGTTGAATGTGATGTTGTGATGATGTTACAACTTACGGATAAAACTTAAAAGTTGTATAGCTCATCATCATAATAATGCAATAAAAAATATGCACAATAAAAGTAGATATATTTTTAAAGCGGAACTGACAATAAATATGTTTCTCTCTGTGTTGTGGTGATGTGGATTTTTCTTTTTATAGTCTGTTCAATTAATTATTATTTGGAAAAACAAAAACTTATTTTCCATAACAAAAGCAAGTTGTATTAATTTACATGTAGCTACATTATTTATTTCTAACCTAAAACATTATAATACCTGAGAGTTTTCGCGGGTGGTAACCCTAGCGTATGCTTCGGGATCCAGCCTAGGTTCGCCTCTTACCGCACGGCTATACCTACGGCCTGCCTTAACTCATTACGTCAAGGTGAAATAAGCTACAGTTTAAGTTTGACTAGTGCCGCTCAGTCAAACGGAGCTTTTATCCTTTTCGTGATACATTGACATTTACATAAGTAGGTATTAATAGGCTTTATAACTGAAGTAAATGACAACCTGTTATTAAAACGAGAGAATGAGTTGACATTATATTATAAGCATTCTGGAAATAAGACTTGAAATCTAAAAGAAAATAAACTTTTATTTCTTAATACCTCTTATTAATAAATTAAACAAAGGCACAGGTCCCGCTCAAACTGAATTTCCTTAAACTTTTGGTAGTTACTTGACTGTATCGTCAATCTTTTGTATATTTCTTCCACAGAAAACACTGATCGAATATCAACAACAAAATGGAATGTTTCCTTTCTGAAATTAGTTGTGATCACATAATAGTGCAGCTAGAGGATATTATATTTATAATCCATAACTAATAAACGTGGCGAAGCATCCATGACGTACCTTTTTTGCCGTTGCTTTGTTTCAAGATTGACGCAGAGGTATACACATAGTACCTATACGACGATACTAATACCAACGAACGAGGCCAAATACGCTTTGAATAGACGAAATTTAACTTCTTTAACAGATACTGTTATGTAATTACTTCTTTAACAGATATGTGTTTGTAGAACATGATGTCAATACTATGTTATAGATGTGAACATAATTTAATTATTTGAATTTCAAAAATAATGTATTCATTACAGCTGTAAAGATTTCTCTATCAGGATATAATCGGTTTAATAACAGTTACACAGGTGACACTAGTCATACGCTGTTCGGTTTTACTTTCATCCCGATGCTGCACACACGCCTCTTTATAAATGTACATAGTATTAGAAACATCCAAATTAATGTTTATTTATATTAAAGCGAAAACGAATAATAATGAGCAAATCCGAAGAGCCTTGTTTATTTTCACTTTATGTTAATAAATCGCCAATCGAAATAATAAGATCAAAGTTTTTAACTTATTACGTGGTGCTGTTAAAATCTAAGGCTAAGGCTAAAATAATATAAAAAAAAATTAGCTGTGACCGCAGCTTCGCCCGCGTGAAATCAATATTTTCCCGTTTTTGCAACATTTGTCATTGCTGCTCCACCCCTATTAGTCATAGAGTTATGGTAGCCTATAGCTTTTCTCAATAAATGGACTATTCAACAAAAAAATATTTTTTCAATTCGACCCAGTAGTTCCTGAGATTAGCGCGTTCAACCAAACAAACTCTACAGCTTTATACTTTTAGTATAGATTAAGTGTAAGAAGTGTAGATATCATCGCAATGATACATATATTAAGGGGTTTTAAAAAGAATGTATTAACAATTGAATGTTTCTGAGAGGGGACAAGTGTTTAAATTTTCATTACAACCACAAGTCGATACGTCATAAGTTTACATTTATTACATGGTTTTTTTATCGGCAAATAGTAAATAATTTGCGGGTTGTTAAATTCGCCAGCATTAGAATGCGAATTTGCGCGCGACTCACGTTCGCAAGATAAGTCAGTCAGGGTCGGCGCGGTGCCGACGGCCGGCCGTGCACCCGCTTGCGACACCGCCCCTCGCCGCGGCCCGCCCCGCCGCTACATCCGAGCCAGCAAACCATAGGGAAAACAACAACACCCACGCTCTATATGACACTGATGAGCACCACGCAACACATGTTTATCACCATCACTGTTTCAATCAACATTTACTCTAAGTATTCCATGAATTAAGATCTACCGTCATCCAAGCGGCGCATCTGTTACGCATGAATTCGAAAACTTATTGAAAACATCAGTGGCCATTTGTGGCTGCTCCCTCTTTGTTTGTTACCTTATCACATGAAAGAAAATCTTCTTGATACATATTACTTTTGCTTTGAGAAATAGACATTTATTTATATTGAGAGCAAATCGTTTTATTAATCTCTTGTAAATAATATACTGCTGAGCGTACGTATTACATGACACAGAAAAGGCAATCCGCACATACGTTTGTGTAAAAACATATTAGTTGATTCAAATCAATACTAGTATTTTGAGCCCTAAGTTAACGTTCTGTAATAGTCATAGGCAGTTTTTAAATTAAATTGCTTTGCAGCTTTAATTGTGTCTATGTCTATTTGTTGGATATTGAAAATTGCTTGTTTACGAGTAGCTAAACGAGGCCTCCGAGATGCAAAGAAAATTTCTTGATTTAATCGCTACAGTTAACAGCTATATACTTGTAATTTGGTTTTTTCAGGCAGAAATCGAGTTGTCAATAACCAACAAAAACATTTCTCTTTTCACTAATGAAGAGTGTGAATTGCAATAAATAAAAAAAAAAACTTTGGTGCTTGCTTTCGTAAACAACCTATCAAAATATATTAAAATTGTTTTAGATCTCTGGATCTGTCTGTCAATAACCTTCCCATTTGATGTATGTACATGTATATAGATGAACAGTACGTCATTCTGCAGTCATGCTCTTATTTGTAAAATCGACGCAACAGTTCTTCTTGTCTTGTCATATTTTTTCTTGTCTCATTCCATTTATGAATATGATTAGCACTAGTATTTGTGGTTGGTTGATCATTTGAGCATAGCGGTATAATCTAAGATTGCTACATTGCTATGTTTTACACACACCTTTTACTTTTTGTGTTATAGAAACGGCGAGTTGATGTGCAAGCCACCTGTTGTTAAGGTCATTGGAGTCCATGGTCATTTGCATTCAATCTCTGAAAGAGCCAACCAATTTGTTACTATGTTGTTATTATATATCGTTTTTCGCCAAATTCAAGTTCAAATACTTCATTTGACATCCGCCACGATAGCTAGATGTACTGGATTTAAGTCATTTCTACCATTTTCTCCAAAGAATAACAAATAGCAAAAATTAATAACACAATATAATACTGAGACTGACATTAAGGGAATGTGCATACTTTGCAGGCAATACCTGATACGTAGAAAGCAGGTCTGAACAACACTTAGAGAGAGATTACTTAATTTTTCTCAGTTCAATAAAATATGTGTTCATTAATTTGAAAATTGTTACGGGGAAATGGAATTTGCTACACTAACGCAATTTGAAACAGAGAGAAGTAAGCAGGGCTTCAATTGCAAAAGTGTACATACGATTATCGAATAACTTTGCATATACATATGTACATATCTCATTAATAGAAATAATGAACACTAATCAGCGTCCTTAGATTGAGTAAGCAAAACAATTGCAGTCATTAATATAATATATTAAAAGCTAAACTTACTATGTGATCGAGGTACGGCCTCGACCAGGTAAAAAAGTAAACGGAAAAAATGTGTTATGAAATTCATGTGTCAGGCGAAAAAACTACCCTAAATGAAGATAATTCGTGGATATCGAAATTGGTGGGAGTTATACTTTGCAAAGTTGGTTGTATTTGATGGAGGGTGGTGGGGCGGCAAGCGGTGGTGAGCGTTCAGGGAGCGACCTACTTGAAGTTCAACGACCGTGTTATATTTAGCCTCCGCTCCCGGGTTGTTCGTTGCATCCTACTCTTATTTTCCAGTGCATTCGTTTTAATATAAATGATATATGTAGAACAAAAGTATACTATATAAATTAGTCTACAAGGTTCCATTTGTTCAATTAAAGATGGTATATTGATATCTATCGTTGGTATAAATAAAACAAAGATTTATTTTAAACGATCAATGAGTTTTCTTACAAGCTTAATATCTATTCTACATGTTGGTTAATGTATTATTAATATACATAGGTACCTACTATGTTTTTATCCCTTGTCAAAACTCACCATTTTCATTCATTACACGTTTCTTTATATAACGTAACCACAAAGCTGTGCAAACAAACCAAAACCGAAACACTTCTCAATAGAGCTACATATTTGTAATTGTGGCAATGAAGACTTCAAGTGCAATAATCAGGTTTAACCAATATGCTCTTGAGTACAAAGCATAGCGCAGCTGTTAGTTCTTAAGGCTAAGGTGTTTATCATTGTTATTGGAGTTTTAACAAATATTACCGAGTTATGAAGTGAAAATATATACGAACACGTGGTTTATATTGACACAATTTATTATGGAATCTGAAAGTAATGAAATCTAAAAGACTTCATCAAGGTAATAGATGAATGGACTGTCTCTTTTATCTGTATTGTTACTTGACCGTGTCTTTGTACAATTAATGCGTTTTCATCTCGAAACAATCAGAGCAATATACATATTTCATTTACATACGCGTGTTTCGCATCGACTAGAAGCCTCAGGATAAATAGACTAAACAAAAGCTGATCGCAAAATCTATTACATATAACAATATATTTCCACAATGTCATAAGTCAAGACTCCATAATATCGTCTTTGTAACCTTAAATAAGTTCAGGATTATTGAGTTCTTTTATAACTCCTTATCGCTTTCCGCCTTTTGTGTAACATTCACAAAATTTCCGTTATTCTATGAGTATCTATGTATGTATCTGTCAGTCCACCAGCCAGTCCTTTCGTTGCAGAATAGTGTTTGAAGCAATAATAATCGCTAAGTTGTGCACGTTAAGGTTAACTTTAGTCAACAGAAAGATTGTACGACAGACTTACATTGAAACGTTCAAATTACTCGTTAATATTTGTGGAACTGTGAACTTTTGAAAGCATAAATGACTTAGCTGTACTATTGTACCTACATGTACCGATTTATTAATCGGCTGTATATTATTGCCGCGTGACTTGGTAGAGTTGACTGTTTTTGATGTTGTTAATTACTTTTTAAGAGATTGATTTTATTAAAAGATTACTTTTATATAGATTTTACTTACCAGCTGCGGTTTTTTAATGCGATGATTTGTAACATTCTGTTTTAGTGCTTACCTGAAATAGGAATAATATCTTTGTAATTCATGAGCATGTAAATATTCACAGAGTGGTAGAAATATTTAAACAGCAATTCTTCATGACTATGTATGTACGAAATAAATAATTTTAAGATTAAAACATATAGAGAAGTGAAAATGAAACACAATTAAAAAAAATACTTTTATAATTGTATTTTTGAACATAGCAATTAAAATAGTATCGTAGGTATGTCATTAAATATTTCCAAAGTATGCACTGTTTATAATGAGCTTTATTTTTATGACTATAAAGGCAGCGGGTGCACTTGAACAAAAAACAATAATTATATTTTTCTGTAGTATCTAAAGTGATAAATAAGTTAAAATTGTTGTTGTAAAAAGTAGGTTAATACCTTCGTAATACATACATTTGATTCATCAATGCAAAAAAAAATATTTTGAAACTGATGTTATGATAAGTTACAATGTTGTTAGAGAATCGATTGAATTTTTATTAAACTTTCAGTTGCAAAATACATGTTAAGCATACGAGTTAAGTAATAGTTTTAGAATTCTTTCAAGAATCATTGTACCATTGATTTCTGTTAAGATTAAGAGCTAATTGAATTGACATCGAAATTCTTTTTCAATGTAATTTTGGTATGCGGTAACCGTTATTATTTTTGTTTGCGTTTATTGATTTAAGAATTACAGAGCTCAATTAATTTCCTGTAATATGCATTTCAATACAAAAAGTTTCGAGTCTGTATACAATATTCAAGGTTTTATCTGCGTTTACTCGTGTAATATGTGCAGATTTATAGCTAACCTGAACCTATTATTATCTTGAAGTGAAACATTCGAAGTTATTCTGCTGTCACAGTCAGCGTATTTGCCTAATTGATCAAATATATGTAGTTCTATTCGATCCTGCGTAGTATAATAGATCATAAGCCTTGGGGCCAAAGCTAAAAGTTGTTTGCGATAAGCTGGCGTTCAAGTCGTTACGTTGTCATCGTCCTAATTTTGCAGTGTCCTCGTTTTTGAGGTCAGCCTCTATCGGGGCAACGAACTCGTGCCCTTATCGCGGGGTGAGCGGTGAGGACGGAGAGGCAACTAAGCGTTTCTCAGTATGAACTTTTAGTTAGCCTACTCTACGATAGATGTCTCTTTTTTTTATTAGAATAAGTATATGTTATTTATTACAAGTATCATAAAGTAACTTATTCTTTTCGCTTTTCAGTTTTTTTACACATTTTAGTGTATCCTTTTAGAATACATAATGCTAATAAATGAATGTAGTGAGCTAATCAGAGCGATTCATGAAGCACCTTCAATTTTCCTGCTGTATATCGTATAAGAGGGATATGTGACGCTGACTCTTACAGTCATACAACACTATGACTGAAGCTAATGGCAACACACCGCACTCACACAGTGAAACACGCTCGTACCGTAGTTATGTATCGGTAGGTACGGGCTCGGGTCGACGAACGGCAACCGGGGCAGCCTTGCTCTGTCCTCCGCGCCCTATTTCTGTCGCCACAGAGCGCCCGCTCCCCGCGCCACCCTTGCCCCGCACAACCCTCCACTTTGGAAATTACTTACTCCAGATATGGCTTTCAGAGATTAGACTAAAATATCTTTATTTATGTCAATGGGTTGGTTGGATATTAGTGATCAACAAATTGTATTTATATTTAAGTTACAATACATATGAGTATAACAGTTTACAAAAAATGTAATAGAAATCTATTGCCACCTTCAAAATGAAAGTCAAGGAACATTATCTGTCTGTCTCTTAACGTTATCCTCTATATTATCACATTTATTTATTTTTCTTCCTTCTGACTCTTTCTCTTAACGTTTTATTA
>DWGJ01005727.1:0-10121 GCA_018246895.1 Aspitha aspitha aspitha | reverse complement strand
ACCTAGTTATAAACAGACAGGACAGCGGCTTTTGGGTTGGGTCCGCTAATATTTATAATTTCCTATCATCCTCTTCCGCTTCCTCATCCGCATCCTCTTCCTCATCCGCATCCTCTAAATTTGCGCGTGACAATTCTCTTCCTCCTCCTCTTCCTCATAATCACTTCCTCAACAACCCTAATGTATATAGATAGATTTTTTATGCCAATTATCAGTTGCTGCAGTGGTGACTAAACAAACGTGACCTTTCCACAGGTCGATGTTCATCAACCCGCCGAAGCTGGTGTTCATCAAGACTGTAGATGGGACAACGCAAGCGGCCAATCTGCGACCGGTCACATCTAAAGGCCAGACGATACTCGTCACACCCCCCACTACTAGCGAAGCTTCGACAATCGTCACGCCGATATCGACCTCGACGTCAGCCAGCGCTGCGGCGACCGCGACGGATGAGGCGTCGGACGAGACGCCGCCCCCGCGCGTCGTGAAGAAAACATCCATAGACAAGAAATATGGGAAGAGACAAAAGACTGAGCCGATGGAGCCAGATGACCATAAAGACACGGATGACAATGACACAGCCTCCGTCAGCTCAAGTGAGTGATTGTTTTTTGTTTGTTTACAATTTTAATACAATGAATATCCCGTTTGAAGTGAAGATTAGATCACCGAAATCCACTAATGTAGCTACGTGGAGGACAGGAGCAGTGCATCGGATCAGTTGGAGATAATAATAATAATAACTGGGGGACAATTCCACACACGGCTATCTAATCCCAAATTAGGCAAGTTAATGCCTGTGTTATGGTGACCGGACAGCTGATAAACATACATATATATGTTCGATACTTATTATAGATATACTTAAATAGATATTTTTATTACGCCCAGACACAGAACAAACGAATGTGCTGCACACACAAATGTTTGTCTCGGGTGGGAATCGGAGCCACGAGCTCCGGTTTTGCAGTCAGGGTCTCTAACAGCTCGACCACGAGGCAGATATAAACTCTGTTGTACCTAGGTGGACAAGGGTAGCGGTGTTAAGGAAAGAACATAATATATTGGCCTTCAAAATAACTGAAATAGAGATAAAAAACAGCACATGCTTATCGAGAGGACGCTTGGCGCATGTGATGGAAATCTTAAATCAGGAGTTCTGCAATTGCTGATGTTCATTTGAAAACAATATTTAAAAAGTTCACGAGCAAGATGAGTTGTTAGCTATAGTTATTATGTGCTGTTGTAAAGGCCTCGCGTCGGGACTTTTGAGTACAACTATATTCATACGTACTATCTTATATTAGTGTTTGAATGCAAAATGATACGTGATTGATATTGTTACGAATAAAAGATCGTACAAGTTTTATTTACCACGTTTGTCTTCGACACCGACGAGACTGGACCTGAAATAAAAATAATATTACATATAATCAACGTTTTAATTGGTGAACATGGTTTGAAATTTTATTTTTCGGGTTTGAAATTGAATTGAATATTTTAAGATTGAACAAGTAAATTGATATATGAGTTACAAGTTACCAAATAAATTCACGACAGAATTACGGAATAAATGATAAATGGATTTATAATTGATGACTCGGAAATAAAGTACTTTTATAATCAATACAGATTTGTTTCTAATGACCTACTCATAAAAATGGTTGTTAAGAAAAATAGGGTAAACTCACCGCGCATGTCTAATTAGGCAATAATTAATTTTAATTCACTTATCATTTATTCGGTAATTCTGTCATTCGAATACTTGTAAATCACAATATTGATATACTGTTATCTTTTAATATTGAATTTAATTCTGCGCTCTTATCATAGAATAAATCAAACCATGTCACCATTATAACTCGGAGTTGATTATGTGTAATTATATTTTTATTTTCATTCCAGTCGTTTCGAAGCCGAAGACCAACGCGGAAATATGTCGGGACTATCGCAAGCGGAAAAATGCTAAAAACGCAGCCAAAGCCCAAGCGAAAACACCGAGTCAAAAGGCCATGTCAGCGGCTGAACGGGTACGACTCCATCGAATTCGCAAGAAGAATATTAAAACGGCCTTCAATGATGAGACGACTACTAACGGATCTTGTAGTGTTATAGAAAGTCCAGGTATGCATATTGCGGATCCTGAACGGTTTCCCGATTCTGCAATTATTGTACCACCGCGCGCGTTCGTTAACGGTGTAGGCAGAAACACCGAGTGCCAAATCTCTGTCCTCAAAAATCTGTCGTGCTACGTCTATATAATATTCATCTCTCTTCATGCATACACACTGGTTGCCCACGGCCTCGTGGTGCAAAGGGCCTTGCGTTTTTATAAACCCTTCGTGCACCATCAGAGGGGCTCGCGAAATCAAGGTAGATTTCGCGAGGCCCTGGATGATGACTACCTTGCCCACATTAAATTTAGGTCTCGCGCCGCCACTCATATGTGGACTAAGGATTTCAACATTCTTCCGTCTCGTCCACTTTGCAAAGTAACTTTACAGGCTCAGTTAAAGATCAGATGCAAACCCCGGGTGTACTTGAGACTTTGATTTCTGTCCACTCTTCATCTTTCTTTTGGAACTCGTGTGTAACGGCTGCTCGGTTATGGAATAATTGACCGCAGGAAATCCGACTAGCCAAATCACTCCATTCCTTTAAGTTACTTGTCAAAAACTTATACCTAAAACAATAATAACCTTGCTTTTATGTTTATCTTATTTTTTCTTTCCTTTTCCTGTCCTCCTGGTAAGCTGTACCCTTGTCTGCACTCGTATTCACTTCAAACTATGTTCTTCTGTTTTCCGCACACCCTACCCTCTTCCTCTAATTATTTTCCTCTATGCATATAGGTTGTCTGGAAGAAATCGCAACTTGTGCGATAAGACCGCCTATTGCATACTATTGTATATTTTATTGTTCCTACTCTGTTGTTTTGTTTATAAATTTAGTGTGCAATAAAGTATAATATTATTATTATTACTTTCTCCCTCGCAGCAAGCAATTTCGGCAAATCGCTAACAGAGTTGGAAACGATGCAAAGTACAATAGCCAGCGGCGTTCAGAACAATAAGCAGCTGTTGCAAGGAGTGCAAGAGGTGTTCGCTCACAACATCGACAGCCTACAGAAGGAAATAAAGAAGTTGGACGAAAGAATCGGTAAATTGGTAACCGCGTGATGGCAACACCGAGTAGGCGCCGCCGCGTATTACGAATCAAACAAAATTCAGCGTTTTCCTGCAGATGGCAGCTTACACGCTTATTGCTGTTGAAATATTAAATTTAAATCAAATGAACAACGTTAAAATGTGTATGAAGTAATACTTTATAGTATGTTTTCATTATGTTATCTAGAATAATAATTTATTTAAACGTAGAATTTGAATACCGTAAAGTGAAACTATTATAATTGTACGCCTGTCATTTGAATAGAACATGTAACAGAGAATGTTATATTTGATTATTTTAAAAATTATAATGTCAATAATTAAATAAATATTTTAATCTAGGGGTTCCCAAATAGTCAAGTAATCGCGAGATTGTTAAATAATCATGTCTCCCAAATCCTCGTGCATCACTGAATAAAATTGTTCACCTCTGATGTATATCATTTTAAGTCGTGTTTGTTACATTTACTCAATGTAATTAATACTTGTAATTACTATCTACCATATTCACGGTTGTAATCTCACTATGACATGTATTTAACTGTTACTTTTTCTTGGTATATTTAATACCTTTATTGATTGTGTAATTTCTGTAATCAGCCCCTACGCTACTTTATTATAGACTGCTTATCTAAATAAATAATTTATTTAAAAATAAAGCAATTATATAGCACAACTCGTTTTATTTGATTCCCATGTTTAGTGGCTGTTAAACTAGTGCCAAATAAATAGCGATTCAAATGTAAGCCATCAGTTAATTTAATTTCAACATGTGTTTAAAATGCATAACATATTTGACTTCTGATACCTTATTACACAATATGTTGTTCGACCCGATATATTGGTCCACTGCTAGACCAGGTCTACTCTCATATTGAGAGGGATTTAGGCCGTAGTCTAACACCCTGGCCAAGAGCGGATCGGTAGACTTCACACACCTCAGACAATATTGTACACTATAACATCTCTAAGGTGCGAGGGTTTCCTCACAATGTTTTCCATCACCATTACAGCGAGTGATATTTTAATTTTAACTATAAAACATGTAATAAACCAGAAGCCATGATCGAACCCAGACCTTTACACAATATCTTAGCAAGAATATTATTATAACCCAGAAATATTTTGCAACATTTTCCTCTATTGTGGTCTATTTTGCATACATAGTTATTTAGACTTGAAATTACTATCTGCATATAGATTTCGTAGAGATCTAGACGACGGTGGACAAATAAAACAAAATAGTTTTGCTATTATTTTTATTTAAAAGTACACCTTAGAACCTAAGCTTCTGGAAGAACCATTTGTTCTTTCCACTCTTGTATCTCTCCTCGAAGCGCACTCTGGTGTTGAAGCGGAGCTTCTTGCGCTTGGCGGGATCCTTGAGGTCCTTGGCGCTGAACTTCTCAAAACTGAAGTCAACTGAGTACCGGGTCGGCATCAAGTGGTTGTAGTTTACAACCTGAAAGTAATGATAACCAAATATACACACAAGGTACAAATCTCCTCTATACACAGACAGAGCTTTATAGGAACAGCTAAATGGAAATGTTTATATCACACACATGAAGAAATGTGGAAAATGTGATAAACTGGATGAGCATCTCACAAAAAATAATAAATTGATTGTCCATGTGCTAAGATTTTGTGAAATCATTCAATCTGAAGTCTAGATATATTGATAACAAGATACGTGCGAAAAACATTACCACTCCTTACAGTCGGGTAAAAATAAGTCACTTAAAAATATGGTTTGTTTCATGAATTAATAATTCATATAATTTTTATAGTTGAGCTGTATTTAAATGTTTTTAATTATTAAGAGAGTGTGTTATAATAAGGATGAAAGGTTTTCTTATATTGACTTTTACATTGTTTTCCCAGTTTCCCTATCAAAAGTAACCACAAGAACATTGTTTACTAAAGAAAAACAAGAAAGTGGAAAGGTCTTGAAACTTACAAGGATGGTTGTTACATTTTTTTAACACTTAGGACACACATACTTACTTTGACGAAAGGCTTGACTTTCGAGCGTTTGTGAATTTTGTTTTTGCCCATCCTCTTGTGAACCTTGCGGGGATACCTGTCGATGCCGGCAACGAAAGCGTGGCCGTAAGGTTTTTCCGACGTGCCTTCGTCGTAATTTTTCACCACAATGGCCTTGCGGCCCGCGTACCGGCCACTCAGGACCAGCACCACTTTACCAGGCTTCATAATCTTACCCATCTTGGATGGATCTGCAACAAAACTAACCTTCAAACGAAACAATCCATTTCTTACTCCTTGCAAACACTAGTAACTCATAACACTTTAGTTTCACTGTACTAAAAATCTAACGAGCTTTGTAACCATTTATTCACGTATAAACGAAAATAACCAACTAAATGTGACAATGTCAACACGAATTCTACAAGATTTTCACCATAAATGTTAAGGCCAAATATAAGGCCAACGAAAAAAAATATTTTGGCAGCGACACTATATTTTGTTTAAACTTGTCGGTAATAGTTATATTTAATTCAAAATATAATTAATTACATAGATACAATTAGATGTATTTCGGAACTTCGCGAAACTCACATTCTCTTTACCCGTCCACAATAAAAAGAACCACAGATAAAACAAATTATACAGACTTAAAATGTCAACAAATGTGACGTTAGAGACGTGAATAGTCTCAATTGAATTATCGATAGCTTACTCGGACTACTCGAATAACTGTTGTCCTGTCATCAGTTCTTATCCCGAGAATTATTTGGATTTCAATTTAGAGATTTCCGTAAATAATAATCCATTTATTACCATAGCGATTAAAAAGTTACGATTTTAAGTAGCTTTAATAAGTAAATTATGTGTTAAGTCGATTTAATACAAACCAACGTAGTTATAGATAATGGTATATTTTGTTTGGAAATGGCTTTAATATGGACACCACTCAACTTTGAATTACTTACAAATTACTTTGTGAGAGTATGTAATAATAATTTCATAAATCTAAATGTACTGTAATTTATTGCTATCTTCTGTATAGTTCCATATTTTTACACTTTCGCCTCAAGCTTACACCACAATTATTGATTTTACTGTGAAACAAGCTTTTATTACAAGTTTAATTTGCAACTTGCTTGCAATTTAATTTTAAAGCAGTTGACCCCAACCGAGTTGTGCAAACACGTTTGGTTTGGACGACCATACATGTTTAATTATAGCTCAAGATGATAAAAAGGTAATTAGGTAAAAAAGTCAATAACAAAATCAATTTATTCTGATTAATCGAGTTTAATATCAATAAAATAAGAAAATTATTTACACAAATTTTATCAAAATACAAAAATAAAACACTGTCACATACACGTAGGTAATAACGATTTCTGTGGAGGTACTATAAATATACACATTAGTCTTAAACATCTGTGTGGTGCCGCACGGCACGGCTGAATCCAAACTGTCTATCCCCTCCGGACACATTTTGAGCTATTAATAATGTGAAAATGCTAAATCTACCTTTGTAACTCTTATTGGACAACTTATCTTAAGGTGACAAAGAATCAACATTGAGAAAACATAGTCAACAAGAAGCAAATATTTAACATGTGAACATTCACTGCACACCAACACATTGTCCGAGACACCAATATCGTACTGTGACCGTCACAGCATCATCTCTGCAGGCGATAAATAAATAGACTAGTACTAAATTGTTATATACTATATAAATTCTTGTAGTGGACACCGTACCTGTTCCGGTCCGTGACCGTTTGTAACAAAAATTGTTGACAGTAAAAAAAACAACAGTGTTGTCAGCTTAAATAACAAAAAAAATCTGTACTAACAGAAAAAAAAACTTAAATTTCACAAATATATTAGCCATATTGAGAAAAGATAAATTCAATTTGCTAGTCCTAAGCGTATGCGCGGACATAATTTAAGTACACACCTTGTGAAAGATTTTTTTTAAAGTCAAAAAGAAATCGAAAACCGCAAAGTCTTCGACGACGGAATGTGAGAGAATAATTATACTATTATTATTATTTTATTTTGCGCCAGAAAGCATTTAAAACCGACAGACTAAAACGCCCACGGCCGTTACACTTCCACCCTTAGGCCGTCCAATGTGTGCAAGATGGTAGAGAATGCCTCCAGGCATTAAGTCCGCCCTTTATACATCCTTGCTTTAGGTGTTACAATAAAGTGTAAGATCTTATTGAACATACGATCATTGTAAATAAAAAAAAAAATCGTGCTACTGATATGTCTAAAGAGGAAAACCGACTCTAGTTACTGGCACCGTAAATAAATACATTGAATCGAATCGTGAACGATATACATCCATAGCAACGCACAAATCTATACAAACTTCACATTATATTCATATTGCGTGGATATTTTATTTACACACGTACACTATTTATATATAAGAAAACTTATTACCGTTATATGTCTGCTCAATACAACATACCGAGCAATCTTTATTAATAATTTCCATTGTTATTGCTGTCTGGATATTATAGGGCCCTATGCAGACAATTTAGGATTGGACCATGATGAAACGATGCGCCCAGGAGAAAATTTGTCTTTGAAATATTTACATTTGTATATTGCGTTTACATAAATACTTGGTATGTTGTATTGTGAATACTATTATATATATAAGATAATAAATTATTACCACCATTATTTACACAGCATAGTAATCTCAACCGAACCGGTCTCGTCGAAGACGTCATAGAATGGACTTCATAAAATTGTTTACAAAGTCGTCAGATAATAAAAACTGTTATCAACACTTATACAACAAGCCAATAATGTGAATTAGTTTTATACAAGAGTCAATAGGCACTTTCTAGGCAAGCGTGTTACATTCTCACTACACTTCGCTTAACATTAGATGCATTCGCTGGCAGGAGCTCATAGTTATTTAAAAACTGCTACGAATAATTTAAAGTCGATCTTTACATTTCTGTCAGGTGGCTTAGTCATTCGCTGCTAAAGATTGTATCCGGCTATAATCAAAACTTTTAATTATAGTGGCTCAATAATAATACAAAATCCATTCTATGCAATCACGAAGACTGAAAACTTATTGTGTGTACCCTATCTTACATGCTAATCAAGTACAAACAAGGTCATCAATTCACAACGGTCTTTCCGAAGTACTATATAAATAACACTTTCAAAACACGCAGCAAGAGGCACAAATTTCAAATTAAGAATAATAGACTAAAAAGCATTTTAAATATTAAATACCGAACAAATGTTGGCGTGCTACAATGGCTTTAATAATCGAAATAAACGTCAAAAAATCGATTATTCGTTTTGAAGTTTCTGATTATGTCACTTCTGCACAACACGATACATAAAGATTTAGATATTATACAGACATTTTATGTGATTTCTTGTTTGGTATCTTTATTTATTAGCGTAGATGAAATAAGTCTAGGAAAAAATCAACATAATTTTATTACACACTTATATCCAATAATGTATAACGGTAATTTGTTAAAACAAAAAGACGGAAATCAAGATTCATATATATTTCTTAGCATTCATACATAGTTTTTTAAAACAGCTTTAATAAATTTTCAAAAGATATCTTACAATAACACCGAAGTAGTGAAAATCTTTCAAATATGTAATGTGTGTGGTAAATATTTTTGTCAATAAATAGTGAAGTCATATAACATAGTAAACGTATTACTCCTCTTATTTATCTCTTACTCTTATTCAAAGTCAATTAATCTATAAAAAAACCCAAGAAACATTAAGAGCTGTGTGCAGCCAAACAAGAGATTCCGATCAATTAGTGAATACAATTGAAATATTTTTTTGCTGTGATCGTGTTCAAATTAAAAATAATACGTATCTTTTTTCAAATTTCAAAACGCTGCCCTGGTAACATTCGTTTTCCTTTTATAGAAAAATTCAAAATCTTTAGGAACTGAAGTCAAACAAAACAGGAGTTCACCCGCGTCCACGTCTACAGAATATTTGGCACAATTCCCTTAAATATGGCCCGTTTTTGACTTCCATTGTACATACCTTCAATCGATGCCACATAGAGGAGAGGTCCCCTGTATGTACAGTTAAAGCTTAGCTTACACGGTTTGAAACGGTGTAGACAGTTGTTTTATGCCAAATTTCTTGTGACATTCAAACGCCCTTGGTTTCAAAATTCCGTTTCAAATCAATGCCGTGTAGCATAGCTTTTAGACGAAGCATTGGGCTCGAGTTGAATAGGCGTAGGTAACGGCAATAAAAAACGAACCACGACCGCGCACGCTGCGGCCTCGCTGCGCTAGCAGATGAGTAGTCTAAGAACAAAATTGAGACATATCAACGAGTCAGTCGATCCCGTCACCGCGTCCAAGCCTTAGAAGAACGTGTACGACCACTCAAAGGAAACATTACATAAATATATAGAACTATTAATTTATTTTATCATACACTTATATTGGTACAGCGTTACGTTAACCGTTCGCGCGCCTTTCGGCCTCTCTATACACATCTCGCGTCGTCCTGGAATCACAACACTGGGGGACTATGTACACTCGAACAACCGACGGACTATCATTAATATTTAACATTACAAAGTACTCACAAATATACATACATATAAAACTCTATATCTTACGCTCTTAACGAGTATAGTCTAACTACCTATATATATATATAATTATAATCACACAATCACTCCGATAGCGACTCCGTACCGTATATGGCATTATAGAAAAATGCTCGTCCGCCGGCGCGACGCACCCGCGTGCGCCGCGCGCGTCCCAACGGAATCGTTTCTCAGTACAAGTCGTCGCACTCGCGTTCGTAGTCGGGAGGTTACTGTTGTGCGTCGCGACCTTAAAACGTTTTCGTCAAAGTCTCTTTGGAATCACAGAGGCCGCCGGCGCGAGCTCCGCGCGAGGGTTCCTATCGCGGCGATAGGGGGGCAGAGCGTCGCGG
>DWGJ01005726.1:0-10121 GCA_018246895.1 Aspitha aspitha aspitha | reverse complement strand
ATAACACAGGCATTAAATTGCCTAATTTGGGATCAGACAGCCGTGTGTGGAATTGTCCCCAGTTATTTATTTATTATGAAGATGTAAAAAATAATCATAATGTAAAACTTCTTTATATTATTTTTGGGGCCAAAACATATTAGTTATTGAACTTGATAATACTAGATAACATTCGTAGTGAAATTGAAAACACAAGAAAAATACGCGACATATTTCACACCTAACTACATATTATGTGCAGGTTACATTTAAAATTTAATAAAATGGTTACGATAAGTGATCACCTTTGTTCTGCTGGTAATATATTGTGATTCAACAAACAGACACTTGACCCGTCAAAACAGCGCATTATACAACGTATGTTAGATTACCATTAATTTGCCTACCGATTAGGGCTGCTATATTTTGAAAACACCCGAACACAGGGCGGCCAAATTCTACCCGCGAAAATTATTTATTTGGACAAAATCTTAGAACCTTGTTATAAATCATCGACGTTTTAAAATACCATACTCTACACATAGCAGCAAAATTCCAATGTTGAAAACGGATTGTTAACGCGTAGTTATTTAAAATCCTTTGTACAGTTACGTATTATTATTTTTATTTCAAATATGAAAACAAAACTTGCAACGTGAGATTACAACGTAAGTGGGTACATGTAAGGGTCTCTCTCAATTGCGTGGAAAGCTTTACTAGTAAGTAAGTAAGTTAAGGCACTTAGCCGAAGAATTTAAATTTGGTTAACAGCAACAGGTGACAGCCCTGTTGCCGATCTTCGCGCGGAGACGCCATTGCATATGCGCCCCGCGCCCGACGCACACTCCGAAGCGCGACGCCAGCAGATGCTCCATTAATATTTTATCACGCATTACATTATACGAGTTGCTATACCGTCTACTTTTCATCCACATCTGTCTCCTGAAACATGGAAATTTATCAATTCTGAAAACATTTAGGGAAATATATGTGACTAGGGAACAAATTCTATCAATATTTTTCTAGACGGTCGTCTGTAACAGGAAATCTAGACGGATGGGAATAATTATACATACATACCTCTATCGTACTAGTTATAGCACGTATTAGAAACAATTGTACTTATCGTTTAGGTTAAAGTTCGCTGCAATCATGCGCGCAGCGCCTACCTCGGTTATAACAGGGAAGCAGATGAATGATGCAATAATAATTACGAAGATTAACTAGATTGTCTCCGAAAATAACGAAGAAAGTTTTAAACGCGTATCTTAGTAGTAGGTTACCTTTGTGAGGAAGAAAGCTGGGAAGAGCAGCAAAATTGACTCAATGATTCGTCGCTGTACTCTTACAACCGAGCTGCACATTTGCAAAATATACGTATATATGTTTAATTTAAGGCACGGAAATCCATTGATACAAAACATCAACATTCGACGAATATATTTTTTTTCGCCTATGCCAAGGGTTTGGGGATCCGAACTCCCCGAGCCCCCTGATATACAACAAAGACTCTTTTACAAGCGTCCCACCCTTGGGGGCACAGGTCCCTTCCGACACTACACACCACGCTACTGAAGTACAGATCGTCGAAGATGGTTACGAATTTATTATTCTCATCGAGTATAACATTTTTTTTATAGATTGCAATAGAGTAGCAAACGAGCAGGCAGCAGTCACAAGTGACTGCTCCCACCCATGGACATCTGTAACCGACTCCTAATAGGGCTGTAGGGCCTGTTAGTGTGAATTGAGATATTATAAGGTGTTAATAAGAATTACTTGGTGAGTATTCTTTAGTAACAGAACTGCAGGAAAGGGACTGTTAGTGATATTAACCCAGTAAGTATGTGTTAGTAGATGCACTTAGTAAGTGTTAGTAGTTACCCTGTCAGAAGTCGGTCACAGATGCGTTGCTACCCATGAGGATTAAGATGGTCGCCTCTAGTATACAAGTGGACCGGCAACCACACCCTTCGGACCGAAACACAGTTGAAACAACTGCTTCACGGCATAAATAGGTTTAGCAGTGGTATTTAAAGTTGATTTACAAATTACCTGAATAAAGCAACAGGTAAGCACATACATAATATATGAACTAAATTTTGAACGAATAAATATATCAAGATGCTCACAAACGTTAGGCCGATTTAGAATTAGGCAATATCTTCGTCGAACTTGTCTGCATCCGTCGAACTGTATAATGTTACAATTCGAATCGCCAGTATAAATCACGACAACAGTTTTGGTTATCGAATGATAATATCTTCAATAACAAATGTTTTGTTTTTGCAACCAGGAACTGAGATTGATGTGCAACAATTACGGGATGCTCCTCTGCCATACATTTAAAATGTGTTGTATTGACAACTAGCTTTTTCTACAGCCTATAATGCTAATTCGTAAATGGTTATAAATGGTACTTCACTAAAGCCATCAATTCACAACTTTAGTTTTAGGGTTTCGTAGCGTTGGTCATCTTAAGTAGGTACGTGATATTGAAAATGTTACAATCTGTTTTATGTCATATGACTCATATATGTAAAAAAAATTATACTATCTAGTTAATTCATAAGTAGAAAACCGACTTTTAGATACAAAAAAGTCGCTTAGGTACTAAGGTCTTAACACCTTAAGCCAGGATGTGCAATAGGCGGTTTTAATGCATGGTAACATTCTCTACCAGTCAAATCAAGGTGATGGTGAGTGAGCGTTGGCAATGAGAGAACTTTTTAGGAGTATAAATTATTATACATACATTATATATTATACATACAGTATAAATTAAAATATATATATATATATATATTTAAGAGATAAGGAAGGATATAAATATACTTATATAAAATGTATATATAAAATTTTCGTTGAAAGTTGTAAACGATAGCTAAAACAAAGGAACAAAGCAAATTATTTCAATACATCATTGCCCTATGTAAATGCACAATTCACATCCTTAGCAAGTTAACTCTCATAAAGAATACAACAGCTCAGTTGAACGATTGTTTTCAATTTTCCAAATGTCAGCGGTTTATTATTCGGTACGTATATTATAAATATGACCAAATTCATCATTATAAATAGATATATACGAGTAGACACACGATAACATTATAAGAAGCACAATTATGAAGATTTAGATATGTATATGCAGTTTAACAAAAGGCAGTAGGTATATACTTGCATCTGTACTTCTTAAAACGTAATTAATACTTTAATACCTCAGATTACGTGGTTAACTATCTTTACACGCTTTTATTTGCCATACCTTGTTAGTTATTTTGTTAAGCGCACCAATGACATGGGTATCAAAAGAAGGGGTTTGCTGAGAAATGTACATATAATTTACAATAAAGATCTTTTAATATAGCTGTGTTCTAAAAAGAAGAAAATAAACTTTAATTTGAACCAAACCCATCAATCTCTTACATTACACAATTTTCATGATATAAAAGCTTATTGCGAGAATTCTAATTTCAAAATCATCTTAACGTGGTAGGTACGTTACCTACCACGGTTGATCGCTGGGCGACCTCTAGTTAAATATGTATTTACAAAATATTTACAATATCATTCGGAAACAGGAAACTATATACATGCTTTCGCAGATTAGTAGGAATAGAAAATTAAGATATCAAAATTGGAAGAGACGGATGGCAGCGAATTTCTACCTCTTTAGGTTGTTGACGATCAAATTTTTCAATGGCAGCCAGTCTAACGCGACCGTCCGTACGTATTTACCCACATTAAATTTAGGTCTTGCGCAGCCACTGGATCCGATAGTGCTGGCTCCGTTACGAAAAATTTACAGCCTTTTATGTAATACTAGCTGCCCCGGCGAACTTCGTACCGCCTAACAGTCAATGAATGCCGTTTCTAACCTAGCCGTTTCACGGGCTGCCTCTCTTTCCTCTTGTATTTGAGAAACACGAATTAAGGCCCTTCTTCGCTCCATACTAACGCGGGGCTCTTCTCATGCAATTTCTCGTTCTTCATCAGATAATTGACTCGCGATGTTCCGTTACCTAATTGCATTACGGCTTCATTAAATGTTGTAACAAACCCGACTTTCTTTTATATATATAGATGTAGGCCCGCATAAATATTTGAGGGACTTCTATATATCTGCCTAGTGCACTTTTCAACTTTTGTAATTGAGTTAAATAATATACAGACAATAGTTTATTCATTGTTTTTAAGATGTATTCTGCTATTCGGGACGGAGAGGAATCCAACGAATCAAAAACCATGAAAATTGGTAAAGCAGATCACGAGTTATAAGTGTTGTAACAAACCCGACTTTCTTTTATATATATAAGAAGATATAAGAGTAGAGACATGCGTATGTAAGGTTGAAGTGAGGAAGGGGACTGTTACCTGATAACGGACTATTCTCGATCAGCCTACTGGCACTGAAATGTTAGTTGGTCTATTATTTTGCGTATGTACTATTCTTTTGTTGACCTACAGTTATTTTACAGAATATAATGAGATTTATTTTAGTTTTATAAGCTCAGTAGCAGAAATCCAATTATTATATTAATTGAAATTAGATTATAATCAGTATAGGAAATAAAAAGTATTCTTTCCGTTTATTTTGCTTTGGTTTATATTAGCTTTGTGTTACCAACATTTTTTTGTATTGATCATATCAAGTCTTATCAAGAACTACCGACAGAACAAGAATAACAGTTGACCAACAGACGAGGAAAAGGTACTGTTTTCCTTTTGCGTATTTATGTGATAATAATTGGGGATATTTCCACATCAGATCTGATTCCAAATAGACAGGTAATTGCCTGTTTTATCGTAACCGGACACGAAATAACATACATACATGATTAACTTTAGTAGATATAATTAGGTACCTACGAAGAAGATTCAAGAACGAATTTTAAGATAAATATTATCACAAATTTATATTAAATGCCTTCCGCACAAAACAAAATTCTTATCCCCTCCCTCGCCGTGCATGCGGTAAGATTGTGGAATTCCCTGCCACTGAACATTCTCTACGCAGCGGCCATTGTTTCCTGAAAATATATTCTTTTCTTCTATATTCCTTAATTTTTCTTTGTGCAAACGTTCCTTTACGAATAAGCAGTAGTAAGATATCTATACAAAATTGCATTGAAATTCTCATCAGTTTTCTATTAACGTTGTACAGAACCGTTGGAAAAATAAATTAAAATAAATAAATAACTGGGGACAATTCCGAACACGGCTGTCTGATCCCAAATTAGGCAATTAATGCCTGTGTTATGGTGACCGGACAGCTGATAAACATACACATATACGTACAATATAGTACTTACGAGTATATAGATATTCTTATTACGCCCAGACACAGAACAGACAAATGTGCTGCGCACACAAATATTTGTCCCGGGTGGGAATCGGAGCCACGAGCTCCGGTTTTGCAGTCCGGGTCTCTAACCGCCCGACCACGAGGCCAGTCATAAATAAATAAAAGTCATGATAATAATACAGATAAATAAAAAAACAACAGCGGAGAGCGTAACGGTCGTTATGTTACGCACCTTGTTCTCGTTGGGCGGCGAGCTGGACACTGAGGCACCGGAGACGGCCGCGTCGAGAGTCGCGTCGCCGTCGCTGTTGCCGTCGCTGGCGCGCTCGTCGCCCGCCGAGCTGCGCACCGCCTCCGACTCTGTCGGCGGACGGGGACACCGCGCTCGTCACGTCACCGCGCGTCACGTGACACGTCACGTCACGTCACGTGATGGCACGTCACGTCACGTCACGTGATGGCACGTTACGTGACGTAAGCACGCACGTTGATAGATAGTCCGAAGAGTGAGAGACGAAAAGGTCGGAAGAGGATAGATGATGGATGCTGTTAGTCGGCCGATCGTCTCAAATGTCCGAAAGAATTGAAAGCATCGTAAACTCGTAATCGATTGCAGATAGTAGAAGTTTGAGAACATTATAAAAACGCGTAATAATGAAATTTATGGTGAATAATTCAATTAACTGTATATTTATAAATATCCAAGAAACAGTATTCGTCTATAGTTATTTAGTTAAAATTTTTATCACACTTGCAATCGTTAGCTTGGCTTTTGAAAGGCATTCAATAGATTTCGTTCATAAGCAACATTAAGTTGTATATACGTAGTCATGAGACTATCGGCTGTGTTGACCTGAAAGAAGCTGAATGGTCGATTAGACGAGGAAACTGATTAATGAGTGTTACATATCGAAGAAGACACAGTCACAAAAATGCTTAATTCACATGCGACATTTCACTTGCTCAAAACACACTATAGTTTTCTTTTAGGGTCTCCCACGGCAAGTCTATTTTTCTTTAAATAAATTGCGGGATTTTGAAAAACGACTAAAGTTCGAAAAGTGATGTGGAATTGATGAAAGAAATTGATATAGAAAAAGGGAAGAATTTCAAGACCGCGGGGTGAAAAATAATAGCGTGTTTGAAGGTAAGTTCAGCGAGATAGAAATAGAGAGAGAGAGAGAGAGAGAGAAAAGAGAAAATGCGGACAGACAAAAGCTGACAAAACGTGGTGTTCTATTGGATGCTAATATGCAAACGGTAACGATATATCACGCATACAACATGCCGATTCGATTTTGTAACTCACGACATACGATATAAGTGACGATTGTGAAAATGTAACCTTTATCGGCGAACATTAAAATTGTTACCGTCTGCATAATACCGTCCAATCGCTTTAGATATTACAACGGGTTTATATAGAACGTGGCGATAGAGCTACCGTATCGAGTGCAAAAACAAAGACAAAAGACTGTTGTGTGCACAACGGGTTAGTTAAATTCATATTTTGCCTAAAACCGCGTACAGATTAACACAGCTATATTATTTAAATGCGGCCAGTACGCGCGTTGTGGGTAGGGTTGTAGAGGTCGCTAGTATCGCCACGCTCGGGGGGCGGGGCTGAGGGACAGGGTGCGCGGTACCTGTGCGAGCGGGCGCGGCGGCGCGGCGGCGCGCGGCGAGCTCGCCGGCGGACGCGAGGCTCGCGTGCCGCGTCACTGCGCATGCGTCAACCACACGGTCGCTAGGGGCGCGCGGAGGGCGGAGAGCGTGGAAGGGGGGGCGGGGCGGAGCCGCCGGCGCGTGTGCATGTGCGTGTGCGTGTGCGCGAGCGTGTTATGTATGTGTGCGTTTAGTAATTCTCCAATGTAGTGGTGACTTAGTGTGCTGTTTGTTAATGTGAACCTAGCCACACGTTTGGCAGTGTACGTGTGCATAGATGCAATGTTTATACGTGTGAAAGTTGCGGTTGATTAGTGTGCGTATGCGTATGATATAGCATTAAAATTATTACTACACTTGAATAGGAGTTCAAGTTTAGTCCTTTATCCATGTTTCAGCAAAAGACAAATTTACCGGTAATTCCATTGTAAAAGTATACATAGATTTGAAACAGGCTTCGCATTTGAAACTAAGTACTTAACGGCTTAAATGCGTTATTACTGCGTGAACGCACCCTCAGGGCGCAGTACTTGTAGCAGCGTTCGTTTCAAATGTCCCACCCTGTACAATATACAGCGTGTTGTATAAACCGGCACGTCTCCGCCCCACTCACACATGCACTACACTACGCACTCAGCGTCAACAAAACATAAAACATACGCGGCACATACATACATACATATAATAATTAGAGACGGGCCGAGTTCGAGTAACGCCGAGTACTCGACCGAGTTATTCGGTATAGATTATTATACAGGTTTATAAACGTTTCAGAGAAGCAAACCTCGGCAGTGGGTATTCGGCGGAGTGCCGAGTAGACAAAAATTGCCGAGTACGCCGAGAACCGTGTTTCAACCGAGTACTCGGCCCGTCCCTTTCATTATTATTATTACATTATAACCATGACGATTATTAATCATTTGATTACTTCACTCTATGGTTTCATCGTTACAAACATAAACACGCACAAAGGGGTGAGCATGGAGGGAGGTTTTCTTTTTTATTATTTTAAACACAGCGGTCAGTTTTATTACCGGCCAGTGTTGGCGGCATGTCGGAGCAGCTATATACTAGTGTATATTTATATTTTATATAGTGTAGTATATATTTTTTATAACTACCATCTCCCTCTGTATGATCACGAATAAATATTTTCTTTCTTTCTTTCTTTCTTTCTTTCTTTCTTTCTTTCTAGTGGTTCGAAATTCGAATTCCAATTCCGGGCGATCTTTGCTCGATTCCCGGCGCGCCTCTGACTTGTGACGTGCGTTTTGAATTTCAAATTGCCATCATCAGAAGCACATTGACTTGGCCCACTTCACTTTATACAAAGGTTAATTTAATTTATTCCTTTTTGAGAATGTTATTTTATGTTTGCGGACTTTACGAGACGACTGAGCCTTTAGAATAAATATAAATAAAAAAAAACTCTCCAAGACACGTGTCACATTCCCTCCATACTCATCCCGTGTGTACAGCAAAACAAAACTCAAGCCATCAAAACAATTCCTTTGTCAGTAGGTCGTCAGCATCAGGTGCATTTCTTAACAATTCCCCGCTTCGATGAAATAATAAATCAATATCTTGTGTCCCCCTCACACACGGGCATCGGATACCAAACCGGACACAGCCTGTATTATTGAGACCGGACTGCTACATAATAATATGATAGACTACATACATAACATACTGTATAATATTAGATATATAGATATTTTTATTACAAACAGACGCAAAAAGAAACAAATGTATCCAATATCACATAAATGTCTGATTTGGGTGGGAATCGAACCCACAATCTCCGGTTCAGCAATCGAAGTCTCTATCTCTAGTCACTACACCAATACGCCAGTCATCCATTTGTATTTTCCGTTTTCCATTTATATACAAAAAAAAACAAGAAATAATTACGCTAATATTGCTACAACAAGTATTATTATACATTGACACCAACGAAATTTCTATTCATTAATATCACTTGACATATGCTACTTACTCGCATAAATCTAATCTAAAAACAGTTCTAGTCTAGAGGAAAACAAATGGCGGTAGGGAGGTTTACGCTCCCTGTAACTCTCATTCTACCTCCCCTACAGTTTAACTTCGCCCCGTGTAACTCTCATTCCATCTCCCCTACAGTTTAACTTCGCCCCGCGTAACTCTTCTCTCCCCCTACTGTTTAACTTCGCCCCGTGTAACCCTCATTCCGTCTCGTCTACAGTTCAACCTCGCTCCGTGCAACTCTCGCTCTGTCCGCCGACAGTGCCCGCCCGTCGCGGTCGTACCGTTCGAGTGCCGGTGGTGGTCCTGGTTGGCGAGGCTGCGCGAGCTGCTGAAGAACGGCCGCAGCGACGGCTTCGGCGTGGAGCCGATGCTGATCGTGTCCATCTGATCGGGGCCGGAGTCCTCGCCCTCGCCGCACGACAGCGACTCCAGCTCCTGGAATTGCGAGTGGTTTGAACAATCCTGAGAAGTATATATGTGCCTTCCTTGATCTCTACGGACCAAAACCTTCTGTTGTATAGTAAGTTGTATACTAGTTATGCCCCGCGGTGTCGCTCGCGTAGATTTCGATGCCGTGCGAATTACTCGATAAAAAATATCCTATGATCATTCCCAGGCAGTGCAAGTTTTTTTATTTTATTTTATTAGAATAGAGTAGCAAACGAGCAGGCAGCAGTCACAAGTGATCGCTGCCGCCCATGGATATCTGTAACCGACTCCTAACAGGGCTGTAGGGACTTAGTGTGAATTAACAATTAAAAGTTTGCTTACTCTGACTCACACCACTGACCGCCCCGTTATGTTTGTAATGTTAAGTTATATTTGTAGTTTTAAGTTTCTTTTTCACGCACCCAGCGATGCGGGCGGCTCATGTCGGAACAATTATAATCACTCGATATATTGTTACTAATGATTATACCGTGTTAGTTTCTTCTTTGTTGTCTGTGCTATTTTAGTTAATTACCATTTTTATTTCTTTATTATTATTACATTATTTACTGTCGCTGTACACGACCGATCGACGGACTTGTACCACGGTAGTACTGGGGTAATTAAAACAAAACTATCCACAGTACTGTACAGCAGCAGCATATTTATTCCTTATTAGTTTCCTCTCTTATATGATTCCCATAAAATCTTGCCACCGTGATTCAGCATTGTATCGACA
>DWGJ01005725.1:0-10121 GCA_018246895.1 Aspitha aspitha aspitha | reverse complement strand
AATGTCAAACAAAAAGTCCAAAGAAATGTCAAAGAATTATTTTTTATTATGGTCGAATTTCGACCAGCAGGCGACCAGTAGTAATAATAAATCTCTTATCTCTTATACATATATATAAAAATCCCGTGTCACGATATTCGTTTACGCTAATCTCCGAAACCACTGAACCGATTTCAATGAAATTTTGTAGATATCTATTGTTTGGTCCAACTTAAAAGACAAGATAGTTTTTATAAAATAAAGAAATAATAAATGTCAATTGTCAATAATTTTTTACATAATATTTCTGAACGCACAATATTTGACATGTATCACCACGGCAACGCGTGGTCAGGTCCACTAGTTATTTATAATGTTTTTTCATTCAAATTCAATAGCTTAACTGCCGCGATGCTCATCAGCGATATCATTTACCTTTCATTCTCTCATTATACTTTAATTCCGAAGAACTCATCAAAATACTGCCAAATACCTTTTGTTTTGACGCAATCTTGATAAATCGATTTAAATAGAATCTTTTAGATGGAATTAAAACGCCGCGATCGGTATCTGCTTTTTCTATAACGTAAAACCACGCGGTAAGTAACGGATATCTGTTGTTCTTTTATAGGCTCTCCCTTTTAGAGCTTTGTCGAAATATTTATGCCCCATATTGAACGTGAAATTCCAAACAATGAAAGCGGTCGGCGCATATGCGCACAGACCGCCACACGTGCGCGCTCTACAGATTATTATATGATAGATTGAATAAACAGAACAGTCACGCTTGCTTTTTTCTAATGCCATTTTTTTGAACAATAATAATAGTTGGGCAAGCTTTGTCGTTAAAAGGTCACAACAGTTTTATTATCCAGTTACAATAGAATAGCTAGTACGATTTTTAAATATTAACCGAATTTGTGCGTGTTATTGCGATAAAGTTATTAAACGTTATAAAAAAATAAATTAAAAATATCATTATGACATACATTAAAGTCTTTAAACGACCTTTAGAATAGATGCTTGTTGTTGATTTTTTATTGAATAAATCAAATTTTACATCATAGCCCAAAAGTCGATTTTGTATAGCTATGTACATCTACATATATCCATATAAACTATCCTTATAGACAATAAATGCATGAGTTCAAAAATGTGCTTTATTAATATATCCTTTAGTCTTTGGTCCTTACGAAGTGTTGTATATTTATTTTACCTATTATTAATCTATTACATATTCAACGAGTCACGAGTAAACTCGTTTATTTTTCGGTGCGACTGACTAGGCGACCGGGCATGAAGTAGGAATAAATTGAATTGTTGGACGGAATGCATGATGGTCCCATCATAATGGTATAAAAATGGAAATCAACTACACAATATTCTAATACCTGTATGTAATAATTTATGTAATCGGAATTTATATTGATTCATAGGCTCATATTCAAGATTTTTATAAGTGAATAAATTTAAATTGTTTTTCGTTTAGTGCTCGTCGTGTTATTGTCGTAAGTCATAAAAAATTAAAAAACATAGTAAGTTACGTACTCGTGTATTCATATAAAACATAGAAAGGAATAAACTTTCAATAAACATCAAAATATTAGATAGCTAGACTAATCGGAGTTATATTTTTGAAGTTAAGAATTTTGACATTTTAGCCATTTACTATATCTTCCACTGTCTGGCTCAAAAGGAGTCAACAACCGAAGCTCTTTAAGTAATACGTGGCAGAACTTTGCAATAGTTATGTATTATTGTAAAGTCGAGTAGTCGAGTATGTAGTTTAGTTTGAAGCTTGTAGCAAAATGAAGTTTACCAATAATAGCATAAAATACTTTGTTTCAATCCAAAAGAGTGTTATGAATATGTACCTACTTGGTTTTTTCACAGGTAAACAATTTTTACTTCATCTTTCATTAGTCTAGAATATGTCTGTTTTCTTTGACAATCTCTTTTGAACATTAATATAGCACCGTTAAGTTTTAAAATCTGATACAGCAGCACATTGGCGATGCCTAGTGCGCTTTGACCCGTCGAAGAGATGGCGTTAAAGCGAGGGTGACGTGGCGCGGGGTCAGGCATCGATCGAGACGGCACGGCGACACATGTCAACTCACCAGACGTTGCAAACAGTCGAGTCGATACGCTGCTACGCGACTAGCACCATTTGTATGCTATTGTACATTATATATACATACATTGTATGTTATTACATATCCGTAATTTTGTTTTTCGCATTTCACTCCCCTTCGAACTTTCCTAAATGCTTTCTTATCCAACTTTCACACCCCATAAGGATGCTAATTACCATAATTTTATCGGAAGCGGTCTCCGGTTTACAGTAGCAACAAGAATTATCTATCAATATCTCTTTTCCTATATATATATAAATCCCGTGTCACAATGTTCGTTTGCAATAATCTTCGAAACAATTGAACCGATTTCAATGAAATTTTTTTCATATCAATTATTTGATCCAACTTACAAGATAGGATAGTTTTTATAAAATAAATAAATAATAACTGGCAATTGTCAATAAATTTTTAAATAAAATGAATTTCTGAACGCACGATATTTGACATACGAGTATATGATTTGACATGTATAACCACGGCAACGCGTGGTTAGTTCCACTATTACAATTCCACTTATATATGATTTCAATAACATTATATGTATATGTATGATATCATGTACTCTTGAAATGTTTTTTTCTTTGGTCTTAACTTCCTGGAAGTTTTATGGTTCTCCTCAACGGGGTAAAACTATGTAGTTTCGGCTTTATCGTCAAACTAACGTTATTAGAAACAAAGCGTCTATGTGAAGTGAGAACTTGTAGCTCATTTCGACGCCAACAGTTGTCAACGTTTTGACGTTACAAACGGGAAACTTGATTCATTACAACGAGAGTCTCTGATATGTTCGAGTATGTGTCGTGTGTGGAAGATCACTGCGATAGGGTGTCATTGTAGTGGAGCGATCGATACATGAGTTACCGCACTTGTTGACGGGCGCTTTAGTCGTTTTCGAAGCTTCTTTTGCGTTGAGTGGCAATAGATAATGCTAATATTTGACACCGATGCTTTGGACTGTACCTAAATGTTACCGATAATGCGTAACACGAGCTTATTACAATCGTTTTTGAATTCGGTACTTAAGATCGACTACGAAACAATTACTCTGTTACTACTCTGTTGCGAATAACAAGTAATGTTGGCGTTTCTTTACTTTTCTTATGAAAAGTATGCTCTGTTATACTTCGAGTAGGTACAGTTCCGTTTTATCTATTTACGATTAGATATTATAGTCTGTTCAAATAAAGTCAGATCAAATAATGTTAGCGTCTAAAGGATATATTATGTTAACATTGTTATATATTTTTTATTATCTCTTATGTTTCATTAAGCTCGTCTGTGATTATATTGGTCTGTTCCATAGTCTAAATTAATGTGATAAGATTACTGTGTCAAAGAAAACAGACAGTTATAGAAATGTTAATATAAAAATAACAAAAGACGTGTATTTATAATTACAATATTTGAAAGAGAATACAAATATTGAAATTGAACACGTCGCATTACGTAGTAGGTAAAATGGTGTGTATTTGTTTTCTTAATTAGATATTTATATAGCATTATTATTCTAAGCTCATAGTCTTGTCGGCTATTTCGATTTAATAGACCAAAAATTTAGGTCGTTATAAAAAAATTGTCCGCCATTTTTGCCATATAGCATTCCCCGCTACTTATATTTCCGTATTCATAAATAACGTAACATCAGTTAGCAGTAGTTTAACCTGTGCGGTGTGGTCATCAGATTGACCGGAAGGAAGCGAGCGGCTCTATTACCGCGCGGTCGAGCGCCCGTGTCCGTGTGGTCATATGAAACTGTGTCGATTGTGCGCTCCTTTTACGATTATTTGCGAACATAATAATTTTCATATTATTCAACTTCAACTTCAATTCAACTTCAAATAGAGATGAATCCAATTTAGTGTTTTTTTAAAGGAAATGAATTAGGTAATACATATAGTTAATTATTTATCGACAATGTAGCAATACGTAAAAACAATGCATAATATGTTAGACAAAAAACTGT
This sequence comes from Aspitha aspitha aspitha, assembly GCA_018246895.1. Classification (NCBI taxonomy): domain Eukaryota; kingdom Metazoa; phylum Arthropoda; class Insecta; order Lepidoptera; family Hesperiidae; genus Aspitha; species Aspitha aspitha. The sequence goes on along the minus strand of DWGJ01005725.1, from coordinate 6,041 downwards.
GGTAGTACTATTTGGCAGAATCGGTCTAACGTCGTTCCCACAACAGTCGAGTCGTGATCGCTCCACGATCGGGAGATATGATAGCCAACTTACTTTGTATCGCGTAGGTACGTCGTGAAATGAACTATGAAATGAATTAAACTATCCAAGCCATCATTGCGACTGAGTGAATCGAAAAAAATAGCCCATTAATTTTTGCACAACGTAAACCCTTCATCGTACATATCACTTTGTGTACAAATAATTCTTAACAAACCGCTCAATTTTCGTTTAGATAAGATAAAACGGGTTCTTTCTAATTAATAACAATGAATACATAAAATGCATGTCGAGTTTGAATTTATTTCTTACGAGTACTCTTAATACGTACCAAGCTTATAAATAACTACGTTGCATCACACGTGTAAACTTACAAACGTTAAGCACGTCTTTAGATTCGATGCTATCGATGCCGCGAGGTGCGAAGTGAGAGATATAAAAGCTGTTAGAGTACACCTTGTCGATTTCTACTGAATCCAGCTATCATTTAACGTGACAGTCTCTATATGAAGAGGTCATCACATATTAATATGAACAGCAAAAACGCCTGTCTGTAACACATTTGAAAATAAAATCAGACGAAACTCAGGAATCTTTTCGAATAGAAGTATTTATTTATCGCCTTTTTTCATAGTTGTAATACAACGACCTTGTGATGCTGACGAATATTTATTCATTTCGATTTGTAGGTGCTCTATAATCCTACTAATATTATAAATGCGAAAGTTTGTGTGTATGTATGGACGTTTGTTACTCTTCCCCCAAACACTACTGAACCGAATACGATGAAATTTGGTATGTAGCTAGCTGAAGACCCAAAATAATACATAGGCTACTTTTCATCCCGGAGGTCTCGAGGGATTGAGATTTACACGGGAATAACGAGAATGAGTAGGACTTTGTATCCTAGAATTCTCCCGTCCTTGGTATTTAGGCGGGAAAAACTTTGTGACACACTGATTTCCACGCGAGCGAAGCCGCGGACACATCTAGTAATAAGTAGTCCTTTTTATTTCGATTATTTGTGTAAACCCTTAAAAATTAAAACGTAACTTTGAATATAAGTATACTTTTAATCCCCATCCTGTACATAAAATAGCCAATCCAATGAAACAAGGTATTTTGGTCCCTAGTCTATACAAAAATCACGACTCCAATATATGTAAATAGGTACGTAAGATAGAAAACACATCAACACTGATTGATGATTGTATGTTATTTTGGACAAATTTGTCGTGTACTAGAAATTATTTGGTTTTCTCTCCTGACATTAATGGATACGGAGTAATGTCGAAAAAGCAATCTTAAATTTTATCTCTTCCATGTACGACAAAGTTTATGTTTCGGACTCGGAGTTATTCGTTTTATAATTGCTGCTTTGTCTTTTTGGAAGGTAAACAAAATATAATTAAAACTTCCGGCTACTGTATGATGAGATGAGAAAAGTTCGTCTATTACTTGTTGAAAATACTCGTGTATAAAGATATTAAAATTTCCATATAGGTAGGTACATTGCATGTCCTACATACTCTAGAAATTCATACTTGGAATTAAGAATCCGTCTCGACTTGATTATCAGAAAAGCAATTAAGCAAAGTAATAACTAAGTTACAACTATCTGACACGTTTTAACGTTCATTATTTAAAGGTATTTATATGAGCTCAATGCACTTAACTTTAGCTGTTTTAATTTGAGTTAATTACGCCCATACCGCATCGGCGCAGCTGCTCATCAGGTAATTGTATTGATAAGCAAAAATTTACAATTTATGAATAATATGTTTAATTTTTGTACAGAGCATATCATCAAAACTGATTTCATTTTAAACGTCCTAGAATGAGAGACCCGCTTTGAGCCTAATTTTTTGGTTGCGGACGTAATTAAAAAAAATGTGATCTGCAGCAACATCAGATAGGTATCACAAAAATATTAAAACCGTTATCTCTCTCTTTATAACAGTTCTTAAAGAAGCTTAAGAAGTAAGCTATGAAAGATTCGAGTACCACACAAAAAGCCATCATAATAGAATTTACTGGTCAATCAGTCAAATGTCACTTTATGTTAGATTGATATCATAAAGACAGTGATACAATCCTACTAATATTAAAAATGCTAAAGTTTGTGAGTATGTACGTATGGATGTTTGTTACTCTTTCACGCAAATAGTACAGAACCGATTAAGATGAAATTTAGTATGTAGGTAGCTGAAGACCCAGAGTAACACATAGACTACTTTTATCCCGGAGTTCCCGAGGGATCGAGATTTACACGGGAATAACGAGAATTAGTAGGAATTTGTATCCTAGAATTCTTCCGGGGTCGGTATTTAGGCGGGAAAAACTTTGTGACACACTGATTTCCACGCGAGCGAAGCCGCGGATACATGTAGTTAAAAATAAATGTATTATTCATACCATAAGTCTTGATCATTACATCTGGATATTGATTTTAAAAAGCACTACGTGAACTCCAATACATAATACGTTCTACACTTTCGTATCTCATTTGTTCGTGCAAATAATACAGAATTTTCATGAATACGTGTATGAGTGTAAGATTAAAACTAAACAAAATTACCCAAAATGGTTTGTTGGCGATGCTCTGGGTTAAAATCAGTAAATTAAAGACACCTATTATGACTGTACCAAACCCGATATTTATGTAAAGAGTTTGATACTCGCTTTCGCCATTGTGTAACGTAAAAATTTGGATATTGATCATATTGTATCAAATTTGTTACGCCAACATTGTATTAAAAAAAATAAACAGAATAGCCGGGTATGTTAATAGAAACGACACGAACAGCCTGCTTATGCTATCTCCGTATGATCTAAAAACAAAACGGCCATTTGTGAGCAAGCGCTCCACTGCTAACGCATACGGAAAAAATCCAATGGGATACATAAACAGAGCCGGAGATTCGTGTCAACGGCCGCAACTTTACGCCCTCCCTTTGCCCCTCATCGCCTCGGGCGCGATGGGGAAGTTCCACTTCTAAGGGTGGCTATACTTCTTACTCGGATAAGATATTAAGACCTTAAGACACATCGACCCACGGTAATATCCTTTATCACGCTCGACTTCTATTAAGATCGCTTGATGTCTTCATTACGTTGATTGATTGTTTTTGTGCGCTCTGGACTTTTAAGTTAATGGTAGTCTCCCTAATCGCTCTCGGTTTGATTGCTCATGAAATTTTATTCCATAACATTAAGTTCCGTAAACAAGCTTAGTTGCGAACCTTATTTGATGTACCGAACAGCAGTTAAACAAATCTTTCATTGAAATACTGCTTTGAAAATTATAATAATATTGTACTTTACTGACTGTTACCCGTTCACTTCGCTGGGCATATTAAAAAAAGAAACCATTACTTGTTTTTGTTCGTAATCATAATTTAAATTATTTCATGTAACATTGTACCTCTGTCTGTAAGCCTTAAACAAAAAAATATTATATGTATACATATTTTCCTCTTCATATTTTTCATCCTGCTGCGATCGTTTATGGTCCAAGTTACAAATTATTAGATATCAGTATGTAGGTATTTAAAAAGCCCTATACTTTAAATTTAAAATAGGAAAATTTGTTATGATATATTTGCGTATCGCGTGTTCAAAACGACTGCATTTCACATTCATTACATTGCAGGTCTTTTCATCATATAAAATACAAATCGTTGAAGCAAATTACGAACTAAATTCTAAATATTATGTGCTTTTAATGTTGAACGATTATAGGAATGAAGTGAAACTTCGGTACAGTTAGGCAAAGGGGTAAATGTAATTGGAATTGAAATTACTGGTAAGAAACAAAGATACTAAAAATAAATATGTAGCTAATAAAACTGTATAATGACGAAGGACAAATGGATAATGTAATAAGACGCTATTAAGAAGGATCGTCTGCACATTATCGTAACAGAAAAGCGAAATTTAATAATTAATTATTGAAGCGTTTTAGACGCACTTCCTGTTTGAATGATTAAGGCACGTTTTAAATAAAGTAAACAAGTACTATTAGGGAGATACAAGGGGACTTCATGGCAATTTATTTAATAGAGATTCAAAATCGTCAAAGGGCCGAGTGCGATGACATCCCGTCCAGTCAGCGGAAATGCGGAAACATGTTATTGAGGGGTTCGTAATCATTCAGCTCTTATGCTGTCTTTTATACTACGTATACGTAATGTATCAGATTTTGAGAGCATTGAGAGTCTATGTCGATACAATGGAAACACTTGTAGCACATGTTTTATATTTTCGCCAGTAGATGGCAACTCTACAAGTAATTCTAGCGGATCTGACTATTGTAAGCTGAAAGAAAGCTAACTGCACATAAAATATATAAGATAATTAATTATCCAATTTTTTAACGTTTTGGTTTTCATTAGTAAACCCCTTTGATAAGTGTTTGGTATTTTTATCATGCTTTATGTCTTTAAATATAAAATTTATTTTTAAAGTAACTAAATATAAGAAACATATTAAGTTTACTACTTAAACTGAATGAATTAAAAAAAACATAAGTGATTTACATAGGGAAAGGTTGTGTATAAAATGTCCATATTAATTTCGAGTACAGTGTAAGAATAATTTAAACGTAAAAATCCAGTGTAAGTGTCCTGAAACACGCTAAAATCATCTACGCGACTTGTCCAGTCAGCGGCAGTACGGAAACACGTTATCGAGAGGCGCGTGATGTATTGGCGATTTGGAAAAATATCGTCGCGTTCACGCAATAAGAAAATGGACCCTAAGAAAACAGTACCGGCTGTGTGAATAATAGTCTACATTATATATGTTTATTTTCAGGGGAGATAAAGGAGGTGATGTACTCATGGTGTATGTTTACAAAAAAGCAAATTTGCATTTTAGCCCAATTTGCAGAAATAATTTTTTCAAAGTTTTCACATTAACTCCAAAATAATTGCAGAACTCGACATCGACAAGTTTTCGACATAGATTTGTATAATTATTAATTATTAAATTGTGTAATATATGTATGTATGTATTTCTCTGTTTGTTCATTATCAGCTGTGCTTCGCGGGGTTATCCGCGTAGATTCCGAACTCGTAGAGACATGATTATGTTCATTTCTAGGCTTCAAAATATCCTCATACCAAGTTTTATTACAATCGGCAAAGCGGTTCGGCCGTGAAAGCGTAACAGACAGAAGGATAGACAGAGTTACTCTGCGTGTATTCTAAATATAAACCTTGATTTTGGAATTGATATATACAGAATATTGATGAAAACTTTATTAAAAACCGTTGCATAGTTTGAAAGATCTGAGCGTACAGACGGCGGAAAGCGACTATTTTATAGGTAGGTACTACGTGGAGCTTGAGATCGAGAGTATAGTATTCCCGCGCACAATTGAAAATCTCCATAAAAATGGTGGTTACTGTCCCTTTCTTAGTTTGGTTTTGTTATTGGATTTACTTATTCAAATGTGTGAGTACTATAAATTACATACTTATAGTAAAATATATACTTAAATATAATATATTATATTATTTATAAGAATTTCTACGATGCACGGACACGCTCCGTTAATTCTGTCGCGAAATACCGTTGTAACAATAGAAGTGATATAATGGCATGGCGATTCCTATTATAAGTGTGAGTTATCGTTGTGGTAGCGCATTGCAGTTAAAAGCGTTTCAAGGGGCAAGCGGGGTTGGTGTTCATACCCTTGCTTTTATGGTGTATTCGTAATTCTAAAATCATTTCTAGCACTAAAGTGTGAAAGAGACATTTTTGAACCCTTTTTTATTTTACACACCCAAGATGAGTTTCAGATAAAAATTTCTTTAACATTGAATTTTTTTATAAATTTTGTTCATCGTCAGTTGTTTCTACTTACCGAAATTTCGGTATCATCACTAATCACTACCTATCGTTTTCTTCGGTATATGTAAATAATATATATGTCGCATCCATGGTCATGAGTACGGTCTTTTCGTTGAATAAACATCAACAATGACGTGATTAGAGCT
>DWGJ01005724.1:0-10123 GCA_018246895.1 Aspitha aspitha aspitha | reverse complement strand
ATGTGCTCATCACACAAATGTTTGTCCTGGGTGGGAATCGAACCCACGACCTCCGGTTTTGCAGTCAGGGTCTCTAATCACTCGACCAAGAGGCCAGTCGAATGTATCGTATGATCGTGGACTTCGCAGTTACGGGAGAGACGTGACGATGATGATGAAGATGACACGAACAACATAACTTCATGAATGATTACAGCTATAACAGGTGTATAATCACTTGTAAAGATCATAGTTCAATGCTTAACTTTTAATCGAGTTGACTTGGTATGCGACGATCTTAAAAGGGCTTACTGAAACTGACAGGCTTAATTTTAACTGCAGTCCATAATAGAGGGTGTGTGTGCCAAACGATAGATTTGCGTGTTCCAACGAACAATTACTCCGCGAATACGATTAGAACGGTATTTATTTATCTGTTCGATTGGCGCCGCCGCGGCCTGGCACCGGTCGACTCCACACTTCTACCAATACTATTCAACGCAGAATTAACTCCCCTTACCTATATTGGAAACTAAGTTATGATAGGGTAACATTTCCATATTAGATTATAATTTAATACTTTGAACCCTAAATGTAAATTAATATAGGTACTAAAGGTCCCGACAAGACCTAGTTATTGTATAACTCAGATTTGATCTAAATATTGAGGAAATTTGAGATTGGCTTGTTCCCTTTCATTCACTATTTAGATATCTAATAAAGGAAAAGGAGTTTGATAAAAGCAGACGGAATGAGGATGAACGCCAGGATTGTAGCCCGTAAAAAATCCCAATCATACCAACATCCCAAACATTAGTTGGGAAAGCTCCGCAATCGCCCATGACAGGCAACATAACAGGCGCTGTTGAATATCCTTGATGATATAGGTAGATGAATGCGCAATTAACATATTGCTCCAAATTTTGCGCCGACCACAAATCATGTGGGTACTGGTTAGAGGAATGTAGTAGATAATAATTGTTGTTAATCAATCACTGTTTCATCTCATCAGCTATCAATCAGGTATTAAAACTCGAATTTATAAAAATTTACGCATGCATATAAAATTCTCGTAAGTATCTACTACGCATATGACAACTAATTCTGAGATGTCATCAAAAATAACTTGGTGTGTAGTATATAATCATGGGTAGTGTCGTACTTAGTCGCTGTACTCGGCACTAACAACGCATTCTGTAGCGCACAAAGTGAAACACAAACCGTGCAAGTGAACACAAGTGCGCCCACAAAGTTGGACAAATAAGCAAATTGACCACTCGATGGCACGTTGCCAGCGGCGCGATGTGCAGCTAAACGCCGATTGACCACGTTCCCGACTGGCTTACACTTCGTAAAAGGCTGTATTGTTTCTCGTCATTTACTACAACGGTTTTCCTTTCCACGCAGAACACCGATCCGCACTGCAATCTCTCTGTTCGTTTGATTTCTACTCAGTTTGATTTTTTATTTATTTGTCTGTTTTTCACCAAAGCTAGATAGCAGCTTTCTGAAGTTCGAAATCATATTGATTGATACAAAGTATATTCATAATCTACTTTACTTAAAATATAGATACGAAATGACAGCGAAAGTTGGTCGGTCTGTCGACCAACAAATGCATTGGGTGTACCTACATATGTATTAAGTTACATCAAGGTATTATAAAGAAAGTTTTGTTGGATGCCGAGGGCTGAAGACGCAACTCCAGTGCATATGAGCGCTCGAAGAGATTTTACTGCATAAAAATCTCACATTACTCTTATCCACTACGAAGGCAATAGCCGCGGATCTTTAAAACTGTTTACCAAGTTTACACCCACAGTGAAGATAAAAATGCCGATGTGTACAATGTTACTGAAAATACAGTAGGGAAATCGACAAAGTGGCGAATCGACTACCTGATGGCAAGATGCCAAGTAGCTCATGGGAAGTTGCCAGAATACCTTTGCGATCTTAATCGACTGGAGACCTTAACATAATGGAGCGTTCCGTGCACAGCGCGATAGAGAGAGAAGAGAGAGGGACAAGAGAGTGATTTTCTCAAAAAACATATTAACCTGTACACTGAAGTTTTCGAAGTAACACGGTTCTTAAGAGCAGCGACGCAGCTCTAAGTGACTTCGGTAAACTGCAAAGTTCAATGGCCGTTTGATGCTATTACCAAAGAAACTGCAACATCGAATACGCTAGCGCATGCAAAAACGATCGCCAAGCGTTGGCCGTCGACTTGAACCTATCTGCATTATTAAATTTCAGTCTCTGCAAAAATCCTAACGGGTCGTAAATATTTAATGACCTTTATTTTTATTGTAATATCAGTATTCTACTATGCTCGTCGTAAATGAAGAAATAGGTGGAGGATAACAGTTTTTCCGACCTTCCTCTAGTATTTTTATTCATTTAAAATAGTCCTGCATATTTCCACTAGGGGTAAACAAAGGCTAACGATTACCCTTGGATCCGGTCCTGACAAACTTGCGCCTATTCTATTTTCATTAAAGTCATTATACAGGCTGGCTATTAGAGACACTCCTGCCTGGTCGTGGTCACGCAACTGATACAAAACGTAATACAATTGTATTTGTATTTTGTTTTGCACGTTTTTTCATTTTACAAAATTCAGAGAATTTATTTAGACATTGGTGTGCTGATGAGCTTTCATCGAAGTCATGACGTAGGTTACTTTCCGGGGCGAAATTTTTCAATCTGACGGGAGAGTGAACGTAAATGCAGATGAGAAATAGCGTAGAATAAAATCTGATCGGAAAGCCGCGAAACCTAAACAGGTCCTTGAACCTGTCCTCGTAAGAATCGAAGCTAAGTGTCCTTTTGTTTCAATACAGCGTGATGATAAGAAAATTCATAACCGAAGATGGAATATTATGAGCTAAATATGTGCTAGTGGCACTTGGTTACAAGCTTTGCTACTTGTGACCGCTCCTAGTATAATAAAATCGACAATCAGTCTATGCACACCGAATTAGGTATCTACGAGATAATGTTTCTTTTCACAAATGTTACTTTGTCATAAATATACAAAGTATGTAAAAGTATCCGCTTATAAGAGCGGGATCCGTATGAAAAAAATGTAATTTCAATGAAATAAAATATAAATCATATGTTGAGTACATTTAAGTAAATATTTGTCCAAATATATCTTGTTTGCGTTTGAATAAATAACGAAACAATGAATCTATCGCATAATGTATTCTTTAACTTTCTTTCAAATTAAACGAAAAAGATTTTTCAGTGAACCGATCTGAATTAAAAACAATAAGTACGCCTCTCTTTCCCAATGCTTTAAGGGTCACAAAACATTCCTAGAAGAGACCATTCCCTTTGTATTATGTAATTTGGTTAATAATTGATCCAGTGCCTAGATGTCCGTTAGAGGAACGTAAAAGGTTTCTATTTAATTTTTTACCGTTAAACATAAAGTTAAGATACAAAGAGCGGACTTAATGCCTAATAAAAACCTTAAATCAACATTTTCGTACTGAAATTTCACATTTGTAGAATTATGAAAATCGGAAAAGCACGAGTAATCCTATTGTTCCATAATTCAACACGGGCTGATATTATTACATTAGTATAATTAAGTTACGACAAGACAAGTGTTGTTGGATTGCTAATATTTATTCTTAATCATGTTACAGACCTAACCGGGAACCGTAAAATCCCTTAGCAGTTACGAGGTCACTGCAGGTCAAAAGACGTCTGTATCCAATATCCATAGCATCACGTACAAATGTTGTAGCTTCGAGGACCGTAGCGTCTTTGTTGTTACAGCAAATTTCATATCTATACACAATTTCTTGACCAATCACATATATTACAAGCAATTTGAAACGTTTTGAAGTTATCTGAGTCAAATTTTGCATGAATATACACGAATGTAGGTAAAGTTTGCATTCCTTACAGACTATTATATTAATATTATCCAAGGCCAATAAATTAGCTAAGCCTGTGTTTTGGTGAATAAAAGTAAACTATATACTCGTGTTTAACTTCCTAGATACTTATGTATATAACTTTACATCCGGAAACAGATATTCATATTGTCCATACAAAAATATTTTTCCTCATTCAGAATCTACTAATCAACAGACAAAGTGGCCGTCGAATATTATAGAGCTTTGTACGTTTTCCTTATTGTAATATTTTCCTCAATGTTGTAACTTTTTAAGTCAGGGGGAATAGAACCCCAAACCCTCCTACGAAACTGAAATCCGATTTGCTAAGCTATCTCTGATATTAGTAAGCAAATTATGTATCTATTAATTTTATTCAGAATCACGACTATTAATTTTATTTCTTTCGCAAAAAAAACCTTTTCATCTTTCTCTTGATGATACTTACAAATCTAAATTGAAATGAACTACATTGAATATGATGCATAATAATTAATTTATCCATGAAACAAACTGCATAAAACTACAGTAAGATTAGTCTACATGACATCCAGAGCTGCTCTATATACGATCAAAATACGCGAACATTCCACACAACTCTAATTCCAAACCAAAACTTCTCACATATCAGATAGATGGATGTGTCTATTAAGTTCCTAACAAAACATTATGTTGTAGCAATCAAACGCCAAATATAGAGTTTTGGCTTCAGACGATGTAATTACAGTATACAATAACACGCTTACGCTGTCTGTGTGTCCTTATTATTCAGAGCACGCGATTCGTTTATTAAGTCCATTTACTTATTTCTAGTGATTACTTTATTTTAATAATTAATTTATACATATTTTAGTTACATTTGAAATATTGTGGGCTGGTACTTGTAGCGATAACGCTTTTACTTCTAAAAACCGGTCTCTCATACCAGCTGGAGGCCCGAAATATAGGCCACCACGATGCTCCACTGCGGTTGACAGATTAGCAGCCAAACCGTCTACATCAAGTTTTTGGACCACCTTTCACGCTTCCGATGAGGCTTAACGAATATTAAAACGTAATACAACTGGTAGCTTAAAAAATAAGCTGGACAAAAGCTTTACAGAAAGCGACATCCCTGGTGCTCGTAAAATACTGGTAATGATACTAAATATAAATAATACTAGCTGGAAACGAATGCCAAAACATTGATATCCAGAAATATTAATCGGTCATTAGCATTGGGCTCGCCGCGGAACCGTATCTGACTACATAAGAGTCAGACTACCAGAGCCGATGTTTTTGGGTGTAAGCCCTAACCTACATCTCATGGAAGCGTGTCAATGTCAAACCCCTATAAAAGTGAGTGCCATTCAGATTTCTACAGACTTATCTACGAGTATGTATGCGATAGTGCTTGATCTACTTTAACGATATTTCATTTTCAATGCTTAGATATATACAACACACATATAGAGGCAAACAGACAACATACACACGGTTTATATGAGTATATAGTAGCCATGTACACATTTTTATTTACCACGCCAATAACGTTTGCCCGAATTCAGGACAAATCAGGAAACGGATCATCTCTACCTATTTTAAGTATTTCAACTTTTTACTCAAAGTCACATTTTCAAGGTAAAACAACAGTATTAACCTTACAGTTACTTTCCCAAAATGTTGCGTTATTTCTCAATAATCTCTTATCACCTTTGGGTGGTGTAAATAAGTCGGTAACAGATTTATATAATAATATCCCTAAGCTTCATCCGATATCTTAAGTTAATGCGAAGAGGGAAGCGACAAAGATCTTAAACACAAAATTGAAATGAAATAAGTTTATTTTGCTCAGATCTACGGGGTCACGAAGTCAATGGTACATTTTATTCACTTAATAAAGGATGTAACGCGATGATAACAGAATAAATATAGCTTATTTGTGAAGTAAATTTTGTCTTGAATAATTCTGTCACGATATTATTTACGATTACAAACGTTTTAATACTCAAAACCGCGTAATAAATCGGATATCATAATATTTATGACTGAGTTATTCAATATTCACATTTAAACTGGACAGCATGTCAAAAATCTGACAACTGATCCTCAGTGTACTCTTACATAGCATTTACGTCTAAACACCTTCAATAGGGCCGAAAACATACCTCGAGCGCAACCACAGAGTCGCCGACTGACCACAGAAATCACTCACATGGAATCACTGCACAACACAACGTAAATCACACACAAGTAGTAAAATCACAGAGAATACAGCATGACGTGAATTCGGGATCAGCGGCGAGTGCGCGCTAGCAGTGTTAACACGTAAACGTGAGCTCGAAGTAGGGCCCGCGTAATATAGGCGTCGGGGCGGCGTGGCGGCGCCGCGTAAGCTCGTGACGGCGTCGGGAAGATCACTGCCGGAGGCCGCGGTCGGCGCCGCGCGCACCCTCTCCTCCCACTCGACACTACTGAAACTGAAACGGTGCTTTTGGGTTTTGATATTCGAATTACACGCCAAATACACCCAGCCATATGTTATACACATTAAACAAATCGACTAACACATTAATATTTTTTCTAAAGCCGTATATAAAAATAATTGTCAACAAACTAAAGATCATTGTAGAAGTAAAAATTAAGTGTAATTTAACTAATCACTGAATGGATAGTTTTTTGTTACTCTTCCGCAAGAGAGTTAGATAAACCCGAAGAGTCAATAGTTCGTTTGCTAAACGTAATTAAGAAGTTCCTCCGAGATAGATATATATAGATATACCTATCACTACATAACACAATTCCATCTATTGGAAGGAAATAAATACAATTCTTCTGTAGTGCCGGCTAGTATCCGGCCATGAAAAAATTAGATGGATGATAGTATAAATCCATCTGACATACAAAGCTATAACGCAAAGAATAATTGTCGGGCATCCTCGCGTATTCGGGCCAATACATTCCGGCTTCGACTACAAAGAAAAGTCTCGATATCTATGGGATGAAAAATACACGACAATTTACACGATTTGTTAATGAAATAAATTGCAAATTCGAATTATAAATAAAAGATGTGTTTACGTATTAAAAGCACATGAAACTGTAACAGAAGAGTGCTGAGAGCGAAGAGACGAACTTATGAAAAGATTTGTCATAAGTTGCCGTCATAAGTAAATAGTAAAACAAATACTATAGTACAATAATTAATTACCAGAATGGAGTAAAATAAAATCCAATTATAACAATATTGTTGCACACAGGTGGTAGGCCCTGGATATTCGAATATCGAACGTAAATCTATTGTAACCGGCGTGTATTCACTTTGATCGAATAAAAGTATTTATAGCAGATTTATAACGGGGATTTTATTCTTCATTCACAAAAGACTTACGCTCGATGCATCGGCGTTGAATAAATGAAAGTTTTTGCACAGCTATTATGATATGGAAAAGTGGATAACGCACAGCTTTATCGAGAACGGATTAAATCTGAATTTGCTTTGCGGAATTTTACTGAATGTTACACATTCCGTTTATTGCGATAAGTAACAAATAGAGCATCTGATAGTAATCACTGTCACCTGTGGATATTTACACCACTAAAGGCGTCGGCTAGCAGTGCCAGTCCCACAGGACTCTTGTTAACCGTATACTTTTTAGAAAGGCAACTTGCAGTTGTTCCCAAATATATTATCGGTAGACACGAACAAGACTATCATCCTAAAAGAGGATCCCGAGGCCGCCGCGCCAGAAGACACCTGTGTAACCCTTTTCGAGGCCCGGAGACAACCAACGACGCAAAGATTAAGGTAGATAAAAATTCCATATAGGCCGATGTCTCGTCTAATGCATCGCGCCATCTTTAGAAAGTTTCCACCCTCACCAAAAAAGCTAAATAGGTTTTGTTTGAAAAGAGTAAAACTTGGTAAGATTATTTATAGTTTTGACGTTAGAACGAAATAACTTTGCTCTAAATAATCTAGTTTGTACGGTTCGTGAAATGCTTCGCTAAATACAATGCAACATGTTCGATGACCAATAAACAGTACTGTAAATAAATATATAAATGTTTCCAAACCATTTAAGCAGAAATGTTTCCGCATCATTTGACTAAATAAAGCAAACCGACATTTGTGTGCTAACAAGCGTCCGAGCTGCGACAAGTTCCACAGTGCCATCCGTGTTGTTGCAAAGTTTGCCGTAACTCATCGGCGGAGCGGCAGTCGCCTCGCGGCAATCAATAGTTTCGGCATTTTTATCCATTTGTCGTGGAATCGCGACAAAACTGTCCAACGTTCACTAAAATATAATGTATTGCGTTTAAACTTTGCGTTTCGAATCTCAGCGGAAAGCTTTTAAAGTTATGACATTTTTAAACAACATCAATACTCATTAATGCTTCAGTTTAGTAAAGACGAGTGAAACTGAATCATCCATTGGTTTGCAATACTTTTGCTACATTATCCAACTATCCAAAACAGCTAATTGTGATTATTTTCAAACGTTTGTGGTGAAATATATGTACATATACATACGTAACTCTATCTTTCATTTCATTCCATCATTTTGCTTTTACAGATATAGAGACTGAAAAATTCATTTAATAATATTTATTTCACAAGAAATATGCTTATAACGGTGCCATTTTATTACCCTACAGATAATTCATTTGATTTTAGTAAATGTGTTAGCTACGCCAGTCTTGTCCATTAATAATTAAGTCTTTATCATTACTAAAACAACAAACAGCCGCCATAAATAACCAGAGGCTAGTCCAATAATTAGCTGCCGTATAATTAGGCGATTCGCGGTAATTATACCCATGTCCTGATTAATAGCTCTACGTTTACGCCTAAATAAAACACCTAAGCCTCCGCTCACATTAGGAGGCTACCGCGGGGGCGGGAGCAGTAGCGGACGTTAAACACAAATATCATCAAAATCTACACGCAAGTAACACGTAGTCATCTGATCCCGAACTAAACCTACTGTATGTACTACGTTGACTAGACAACTGATAAGTTACACACATATGTATATGTAAATGACTAAACACATTATAACTATTCAATGCTTGCCAACTGCAAAAGCAAATTATGACTCTCATTAATATAATACTATCCATGCAGCATTCCAAAGGATAGTTTTGTGGTTGGGACGAGGTAAATGGTTCGGAGAATGCATTATACATATAATAGCCCTTTTCTACTTATCTGTCCGTACTTTTGAAAATCCGAGAGTAGGTTGCTAAAAGTTTTTGAATATATTCGCTATATACATACGTCATGTAGCAAATATTTTCGAACCGCGCTATCCGCTACCTCGCTCTGCCGCCGCTCCCGCGTCCACTATGAACGTATTCTGTTTCAACGCCACTCATATTATTTAATATAGAAGTCGTTTTTTTCCTTTCATGAACATTTTCATAATAGATATGTATGTGTACAAGCGCTCCCGTTTATTACAGTCTTTGTCAACGAACATTCATTTTAATTTCGATCCCATAAATATTTCAAGAGTAAGTTGACAAAGTAATGAAGTAATCCACAAGGAGAGTGCTGACCGAGGTCTTGGTTGGTATTGATTATTTTATTTTCAGCTTATAGCGGAGTATCATTAGCAACGCCTTGAAACAAAAAAAACCGTTACATAAATTCTTTCAATGCGAAGTAGGTACCATTAGGAAAGTCATCTGATATATATTTCCAAGTAATTTCATAGTATTGTAGTAAATGAACCGCTACCATTAAATTTGTGTCCTTAGAATACGTATTATGTATTTTTTTTCCAAATTTTCCCAAGATTTGATTTCCATTTTCAAAATCAGACTGAGAGACTTTTGAAACAACTACGATAATTGAATATTAGTCAATAAACATGCATCCTTACCACCTTACATTGGAGTACCAGTGCTGGTGTGGTAACTGTTCTTCGTCAGTCCAGCTGTTGGTGGGCATTGACCTCGACGTGAAATTCAAGCTACAATTTCAGTTTATTACGAGTTTTCAGTATTTGATGTCAACATTTTTATATTACTCTTGAGTTTGAAAATTACTTCTGCCAATGTTTTATTCCATTTCGTAGTAAATTAATTAATCAACATCAGTAATAAGCGCTATAACGTTTTCATAATTTTAATGTCTGACCGTTATTTTATACTTCGCGAAATGTAAGGAACTTAATAAAGTATAATGTTTATTTGATTGTAGGTATTTAATATGACGTTGGATAGTTTTGGATATTGTGTCACTGGAA
>DWGJ01005723.1:0-10126 GCA_018246895.1 Aspitha aspitha aspitha | reverse complement strand
GCAGTAGTGAATAAATCAAAACTACCGGATCGATTTTAGTCATTTTTGCAGTGAGTGACATACGCTATATATTTTATACCCGTGCGAAGCCGGGGCGGGCCGCTAGTTTGTTAATAAATGCCATTGTTTTCATCAGTGGTAGTGACACAAACTCCAACTGTGAGGTGAGAGATTTAATCATACATAGTATTCAAATTAACCCACATGATAACATCTTGTATTCTAATGGTCTACACATAAGTTAATTTACCAAAAACAAGATAACAGACGAAAAGTAAAGCGTTACCCTGTGAAGCCATAAAAACAGTTCATTTAGATTTCTCTAAAGTTGACCATTTACAGTTGCTAAAATCCTTCCCTTTAAGTCATTATCAAGATTTCATTGATTTATTTTTTCAACTCGTTTATAGTTAGACTGCTGGACACGGTCTTCTCTTATAATAAGGAGTTTTTAAGCCATCGTCCACCACGCTGGCTAAGTGCTGATTTACAAACTTCCCATATCTCAGAAAACATTACGTATTAAAACATTAGGTGTGCAAGTTTTATCACGATCTTTCCCTCACCATTACTGCAAGTCATATTTGAATTTTAACTTATAAAGAGAACGTACCTAGTTTGTACAGTTATAATTGCATGCCAGGATTTGAACCCAAAATCCTCGGCTCATAGACTGAAATTCCAACCAATAAGCTGTCACTGCATAAATAAAATGGTTAATACATACGGGAACATATTACTTCAAGATGTGACTTTTCGTCTTAAATGTAAAAACCAATACCTGTTTGAAAGATAGTTACAAATAACAATTTAGTAAAAGCACGGCACGTTGTATAGCAGCACCTTGATGAAGACATGCTTGTTGCGGGTTACCAACGATCCTCACAACACCCGAGCTCACGGCTAATTTACTCTGTACAACATCTCTTTCCGGATTCCAACGTTCACTTTTTCTAGTATTACCTCAAGTCCAAGCATTTCGTCATCGATTGCGCTTCGTGTACCCGTGTTAATCACAGTTTGACGTCTGCGCCGATGGAAACGTAGTAATAACGTTATAATACCCGAGTGATTAATTCACGTAATACTAAAAATTCGTTGCGCTTTTGTAATTTTGCCTCGCTTATTACCTTGATAACTGACGTCATCTGCATTGTAGGAACGCAGTCGTAAAGTTATGTCAATATACTCGTAGCAGAGACGACCACCGTTCAGATTTATTCGTTATTTACGTTTGCAATCACTACCCTAATGCTTCCTCTGTTATTTCGAACGGTATTTTAGAAGCAGTAGTAAATTTTTATGCTACCAATTAAATATAGTATACTGTTATATATGTAGCACGGCAGGTTTGTAAGGACAGAGATATTTGGCACTCGCTGATTTCTGTGTACCCCGTTAGGGACCTGGAGTGACGATATGTATGTATGTATGTTATATATGTAAAACTGTTAAGTATATTAGTATTAAGGTAACTATAAATCCACGATAACTGTCATAAAAAGTAAAAATATGACAGTGAAACTAAAACTATACTTGATTAGCCGTTTATTTAGATATGTTGACGTCATCTACCATTTAATTCTTGTCGTCAATAAGCAAAATCATTTCCACAGCGGAGTGGTCACGCGCGCTACACAATACCACGTTTTTATCATTTTTTCTTATGCATTAACAAGTAATTGCCTCTAGTGTAGCGTTCTTCAGGCATTCGCTCCAATACCATTATCTAAATGATATCACATACCCGTCATCACCAGCAAGACTAATAAAAAATAATTACAATATAACCCGCGTTCGCAACATCACGAATATTCACTTAATCGCTGTCAGAAATAAAAAAATAAAATTGCATATAATTATTAAAACATTTAAGTTATTGCGCCCTATCATAATAGGATACGGGTAACTACATAGTTAACGGTACTCAGCTGAAAACTGAAAATTGAAATATGACATTTCAATGTATAATTTTTAAATCGCACACTTGACTTGCGTTACTACAAACATACAGTACCTACAGAATAAGGAAATATCTTTCCTCATATGCGATAACTGAAAATTGCTATTGGAAAATATGGCCACAATTGAAGCTAGGACAATAAAATTAACTGGAACGATGTAGTTCGTGGAAATTATTTCCGTCAAGGGCGTGAAGCAACGCAACGAACATTACATTTTTATAAATAAAGCTACCAACATTGACAAGACACGTTCCTTTACGGAACTTGTAAACATATTATAAGCACTTCTATTAAAGCGGTATAAAAACAGTCAAACTCGATCCTGTTCAATATTTAAAGAATATTATCTATAAAGTTAACAATTTCTTATATTCTCATTGATTATGACAGCGAGTTGGTTTTTGTGGAAGTAACATAATAAAATCAATGAAACTTTAGAAAAACCTTTTTTCAGAAAGCGTAGATCATTATAGTTTATAGTAGTTTAAATATCAATTTAAATTTAATTTCGAGGGAAGTAGGTACGCACAAAATATGCTACTAATTTCTGAATAATCTGAGGGTGTATGTGTCTAAATAAATAATGTTAAACGGTAAATTGTAAATCAGTTCAATACTAGCAGTGTATAAAAACGCACTATATACATTCTTGACACTGACCGTTATAGAATTACCTGCTTTACCGCCCGCTGCGATGGGCGTCAGCAAAAAATTATTCAATTGATTTTTTTTTATTCTAATTACTTTTATAATATAACAGATCTTAAGCATCGTGTAAGAGAGAATTGTATTTACAAAAAAGAGACTTTCTAGTGACTAAAATATCATTATTTTTTCTTTTGAAAAGTAGAATAAACTAAGAATAATTTCATTTGTTTATTAATTGTTAATTAACAATATTATTCCACCAGGGTTGTATGGGGTGCTATTTCGACGCAACAAGGAAGCCGCCTTCTCCAACTTCAGGCTCTGGGAGAGCGCTGGATTCGTGGTTGCTTACGCCTACTCCACTCACCTGTGCGCCAGGATGAAGCTCTATGTCATGATGGTGGTGCTCATCATAGGCTTCTGCGGCTACATCGTCGTGGAAATACTTCACATGAGAAAGGTGAGTTCAATATTCATTGAAACAGAACTAAGTACGTTTCTAGCTGATTTCAGTACAACGTAGTAAAATAAATTATTTTTTTTATAGAAAAATTCCGAAATCAAACCACGTTACATACAACCATCTAACAAAAGCCAACATCAAAATATTGTAATTTGCAAATAATGCCTTTTTATTACAGTCCAATTCATGTAGGTATATTAATCACCTATTGCACTGCCGAATCGAATCCGTACCTACATTATTCTGCCTACGTAGTAAATTCAGAATAAGGCTTTAACGTTCAAATGACAAGCGATTTTCGTAACTGTGTTCTACGCTTTGTTGGCGAAATTATCTTACTCTATATAGCCGTATATTTCTTTTGGTAGAACTTTTAAATTATAATTGCGCTATTTTTTCTGCCAATTTTCTGCACGATTACTCCACTAGTTCGTGCTGGTTGCAAAAACATAATAACATTTAATCAAACTCTTACAAGAGATATAGTTCATATTCATTCCTAGATCACTTCACTAACAAGTGAAAAAGAAACTAAGCAGAAGCAATTATTCAATGTTATTCAACAACCTCATTTGATCTACATAGATAGTGTTGCTATAAATTATATCGGCCTGGTCACTGGCATACTCGTATACGGTACTAGACCAACTGTATATCTCTTCTCTTATATATATGAAAATCCCGTGTCACGATGTTCGTTTGCGATAATCTCCGAAACCACAGAACCGATTTCAATGAAATTTTGTAGACATCTATTGTTTGGTTGAACTAAAAGATTGGATATTTTTGATCTCAATTGATAATTTCATTTTTTATTGCGAAATCAATGTTTTCTTATAGATCAACACTTAGTCGGACAAACATCGTGATACGGGATTTTGACATATTTGACATAAATATATATATGATTTAACATATATAACCACGGCAACGCGTGGTCAGCTCTACTAGTTAATTATAAGAATAACGCTAAAAACGTGGTACGAAAAAATTCAATGCAGTACAATACAGGGTATTGGTTTTAGGGTCAGAATTTCTTTCAGCGCAGCGCTCTTAAAACCTATTTACCAAAACTACATAATTATATTTTATTATTTAGTTCGTTTAATAAGTAATCTTAACTGATATTACATAATATCTACACAATCCTATTTTGTAGGAATCCATTCTCCAATAATGTAAGATAATGTGGATCTTTATAGGGTTCCGTATATAAAAATTAAAAACGGGACCCCATTACTAAGCCTCCGCAATCTGTCTGTCACCAGTAATTTTCACAAATTAGTATTTCCGTTGCCGCTATAACAACAAATACTAAAAAAAAATATAAAAAATATTAAGGTGGGGTACAGTACAGTAAATATGTTTTTTCGTATCAATATTAATAACGGTAACAGGTAGACGCTTAAATTCACAGAATACTTTCTTTTATATTACCTTTCAAAATAAATAATTAAATAAAAATAAAGTAAATTGTAAGGTTGCTCCCATACAACAAACGTGATTTTCTTTATAGATGATGGTATGGAACCCTTCGTGCGCGAGTCCGATTCGCACTTGGCCGGTTTTTTTAAATAGACCCACAAAAGTATCAACATAGGTATATTACAAAGGTGTTGAAGACGTTAAGGTATATTGATGTTTGATTACAGGCTCGCCGGTTGAAGGCGATCGCCGAGAGCCCCGCGGCCGCAGCCGAGGCCGCCAAGCAGCCCCCGGAAGAAGACGACGAGAAGGACGAGATCGACGACGACATCATCATCACGCATCTGTAGACCGCTCTGTCGGGATCGCGATAAACAAATTTGCCATACACCCCTTCGTTAGGTACAAACCACGATCTGAAATCGTAACATAATCTCGAATTTATTTAGATCTATTTATATGTCCACTAATTAAGATTTTGATACAAATAGACGCGAGTTCGAATACAAGTACAAACATCCGTCTTATAAAAGTAACCGCTATTTTTGCTCGTGAATTTATTGCATACTTAATATTAGTACATGATTACATACGGAATACCCACATCGAATATATTCTGTCTCGTCTTATTTGATGTGAAAATGTTCGCATTTTCCTAATCATGTTAACGGGAAATGTATGAAATGCACTTAATGCCTTATGTCCAATGATAAAGGGTTTATAAGTGAATAGTATCCTAAACGATAATATAGAGAAAGAAGGGATAATGCCGGTAACTTAAGTGAAAACATAAATAACTTTGTTTTAAAAAAATTCACACAAAAAAAATTATGATTCATTTTTACACTTTGAGCGGAAAGCGTGTTTATGTGCTATCTGTAATTGTAATAAATCATTCCCCATGTTGACGTAGTTGACAAGTCATGTTTACATTTACAATGTTTGTTAAGTTATTGGAGTGAGGGATACTTTCCGGCTTCCCTTATTTTTTATCCGTAACATTCCGATTAAATCATTGTAATTATAGACCCAATGTTGTATTCAACCTCGTTATGTTTATAGTTGCTAAGATTAGATATATAACTATAAACCTCGTTTATAGTTTGCTAAGATTTTACAATATAACGTGTAAGTGATACTTCATTACAAAAGTATTTAATATGTCAATGGGTTGTTTTGTAGAACATCTGTATTTTGGAATATCTACTAATTGTGGTTGGCTACTGGCTGCAAATTTTGTCGACTAAAATATTAATTTGAAAAAAATCATACAGGCTAATCATTAAACTTTATAACTAAGTACCTACTATAAATATTTTCGAAATTGTCCCAGTATTATTGAACATATCAAATACAACGGTTATGTCGTTAACGTATAAAGCTCGCTACGTCATAGCGTTATTGATTTTTAAGAATATGTAAAAACATCTGTGTTTGATATTTTTCAGTAATAATTACTCGCTTTGTCTTCGGTGTTTAGCTTTGTCCAATAGAGTTTGTTTACCACGTGACTTCGAAAATGCACAACAACATTTCAAGATATGTTTGCATCAATAACAATACTGTTTTACCTGTTTAAATCTCATCAGTCCTGAATTAATGGAATATTAATCTTGTACATTTTACTTCAAAATCTCAAAACGCTTACATTAATGTACAGTAAAAAGTATGTTTTTTAATATCGTAAGAACTGTTTTTTTGCATGCGGTGGAAGATTTTGTGCTTATAATATTATTAATACAAAAACTAATCCATTTAAGTACCCTATAATAATTGTTGAGAGTACCTACCCTTACCATCAAATTACAATTCGATCACACAAATCCTAGAATCGCATGATCCGTATGTAGGTAGCTAAATAATTTGATGCACGATTTTTCAAATACGTACCTAGACATTTTGCGATTCATCTAGCGATAATAACACACCTAGACTTGAAATACTTATCGAAATTTTATTAATTGGAACATTCGTAAATACATTTATCTAGTAAAAATTTTCTGTTCATCGATATCTTAATAAATATCTATTTACAGATATTATTGACAGGGCCTACGCATAGAAATAGGAAAAGACAGCGTTCTCGTGTATAGGAAATAAATTATAATAAATATACTTGTAAAGTTTTATTTAAATTTTTAATTTATATAACATTCCGAATTTTAGTAAATTCATTCCTACAGTAAGGCATCTAGATCAAATAAATTAATTATTCACTCGTAAGTTTATATAAATAATTACATAGTTAAGTATGTGTTAACCATTGCTATGTTAATGTAGTATATTAAACGTTAATAAAATAAGAGAAATCGCAGAAATAGTATTGATGATAATAAAGTTTCATTGAAAAGTCTGTTATTTGTAAAAACAACAATTTATATTTACGTAAACGTTGTATAATCGGGTCGCAATTGACTTGGTTAGATCTCTTCAAATGACAAATACGATAATTACCGATTTTTTTCTTTTCATATTTTTATATTTCTACTGTCACACACTGGTCTCTTCTTTAATAGGGATTCAAAAGGCACTAAGTGGCTAAGTGCGAATTATCGAACTATCGTAATATGTTTAAATTAGATACCTATACTAGTTTATTGTCAACTTTATTGTAATGGTATCCAAAGTGTTCTAACCAAGTGGCTTGTGAAATCGCTACGCGAAAAGCGTACGTATTCTATTCATACTTTTAATAAATTTTCAAGATCAGCTAGGAAAATTTACTTACACTACTGTATCACAGTAATGAAAAGGGAATATTTGTTAAATTTTTTAAATCGCATAGATCTCACAACCTTTGCTTTTTCATATAGTTAAAAGTTATCTTAATGTTTTTTCAAATTTTTGTTTGATAAATAAAAAGAAGACAAATGTGTTTAATAACTGAGTGTATTGATGTGTAAAACGTGTATTCTGTATAGCTGTTTTATAGAAAGTGATTAAGAACTCGAACTGAAACTGACAGAGCAGGTACATAATAATTGTTTGTTTACGATAACATTCTAAGTAAACGATAATTATGATTTAATGGGTTATGTATTACATAAAGTTGTTTTAAATGAATTGTATTTCGGGATGTGGTCACGACAATGAGCCCCTTTCAACTTCTGTTCTTGCATGTAGGTACCTTCTTGGGGTGGTACCATTATTAGGGTAACAAAACCACGTGATAATTTACATGAAAAAGGTATTTCTAAATGTTAGAAAATCATTGTAAGTATATTAATTGAATAGAAATATAATAAGACTATGATATCGATTTATTTTATTCATCTTGCGTAGCTATTTGTTAATGTTAATGTTAATAT
The DNA here is from genome assembly GCA_018246895.1 of Aspitha aspitha aspitha. NCBI lineage: Eukaryota > Metazoa > Arthropoda > Insecta > Lepidoptera > Hesperiidae > Aspitha > Aspitha aspitha. The sequence goes on along the minus strand of DWGJ01005723.1, from coordinate 2,318 downwards.
TATGTTATTATTTTAATTATGTCATATCATTTAATGATGAAAATAAATACCTACAAAAGTATTTGGTCATTGCGTTGTATTTCATCTTCTAAATGCGGCGTTACAAATGGAAAATAAACTCTCCTCCTTTTTTTTCTTGAAGCAAATATGTAATATGCACACAATGGTTACCAATGTTAAAACTATAGAAGTAGATAATAAAAATATTGCCCAATATTTCGCTATGAATATACTTAATCCCAAAAGCACACTATATTGCTCGTTGACTCATTAGACCTAATGATTCTCATCGAAGAATAACGGGTTATCGATTACAGAAAATTCCCCAAATGAATCTTAACATCAAGACTGAAGTCAGTCGAAATTTTTGTCAACATTACTTGAATCTCAGATTATAAATATAAAATATTGCAAACATAACTGATAGAGAACTTGCACAGAAGACTAACTCAGAATATTAGTAAATTATTAATACCATTTGAAAAAAAATGTTACTTCGATCTTAACATTATAAAGTTTTTTGGTGACGGGGGGAAACCTTCCAAACGTACCACGTTGCCTTGGAAAAAACACCGGGTTATATAGGATTTCTACCCACTAAAAATCCCCTCGGTTGCCATCCTCGGCGTTATGTGGATTACTCCGGGATTTTTGGAGATCCTGGAGTCACCCAGTTAGATTTTGTCATATTACAATGTAAAATTTTTACATTTATCTCTAACTGTCTACCTACAAAGGAATTCACTAAATAATTTTTAAGGTATAGGTGCTATGCAATTGCAACAGAAAATTAAGGACACTCTTCTAAATATAATACTTAAAAAATGCATCCAGAATCTTGTACACTCATATATCCAAGGGCATCAATAAATTGCATGAAGAATCTTTCTAAAAATTACGCGAATGAACAACAGTGCGAATTACGCCCGTTTCAAGTTGAAAACAATAAAACTTAAATAAGAAAGACAAATAAACCAACAAACACTTCCGCTTTATAATATTAGTATAGATAAGCTAATAGTTATTATAGTTTAATTTAGTTCCTATAGTTGTATTTTCTCAGTAAGTGAATTAAGTAAATTCTTATGAGAAAATAAAGATCTTAAACCATAAATTCCCAATTGCGGCCACCCATCTTGCAGGCGTTATTAACTTTTAGAACCAACTTTACTTATTAAACAAACCATTATTATTTATAAAAATTAATTGACATATGTATGTGTCACTTTCTAGGTGGACCAAAAAAAGGGTCAAAAAGGTACCCACCAACATTTAGAAACTGAATTTATTTCAAAATCAATCTTAAAATAGTACACTGCAATTCCAATCTGCACTGTATATTTATTAATCACCAAGTATTTTGTTATATATCATTTATTTACAGGATATTTAGAATTTGTAACGAATACTTACTAAAAATTTATTAGAGCATAAATGAACAAGATAAAATAATACTTGTATCTTTTCAAAAACACAGTAAGGAAATGTAAAAACATTTACGAACTCTTTAGGGTACTCACATCTTTTAACTTAAAGTTTACAAATATCTTTTTCTGACGATTGGATACATATTCTTTTATTATTATATTTATATCAACATTATCACGCGTTGTATACAAATGTATACCTACTGTGAATAGTGCGTAAGATTATAATCGGAATTTTTTATTATCACAAAACCAGATGGTATAAAACGAAACGAAGGCGAGACGGCAATCGATAATAGATATTGTTATAAATAATATTCGAGAAGGTCACTAGCGCGCTGGGAGGAAGCGCCTAAAATAATAAACAGAGGGAATCCCCTGCGCGCATGCCAGTACGCACACCGACGACAATTAAATGAATTTAACAGTGAAGTCATCAGTTTGATCCCATAAAAAGATACAAGATGAATATTGATATGAAGAGTATTGTGAATGAACTCGATAATCTATATCTGCGTATAATAAATAATCGCGATACAGAACCCATAATAACTGTCTAATTGTCAAATTATCTTATTATACGGACGGACGACGGACTAGCGACATCATCCAAAAACAAATGAACCGGTTTTGACCGAATTATATTTGGTCATTACAAAACTTCTCGTCTAGTTATGCCGATTTTTATAAATTTTTCCCCAAGATAGGAACTTAACTTTTTATATGGTAAATTTTGTATGATACCTGCCTCTGCACGGCAGTAATATATCTCATTCTGATAACTACCTATCTATACTAATATTATAAAGTTGAGGAGTTTGTTTGGTTGAACGCGCTAATCTCAGGAACTACTGGTTCGAATTGAAAAATATTTTTGTGTTGAATAGTCCA
>DWGJ01005722.1:0-10128 GCA_018246895.1 Aspitha aspitha aspitha | reverse complement strand
CAATAAACGTGATTATAGATGATAGTACGGAACCCTTCGTGCGCGAGTCCGACTCGCACTTGGCCGGTTTTTATTATCACATACGTACTTTGGATGTAGATACACATAAAATTAACATTCTTATAATAGACATAATGTGTACCTACTATATCTACATACATGGAATTGTATCAAAAATATGGCTAAGTCCCTCATTAAATTATTATCTATTGCTACATCAAATAATTAATTTCATTGACTGATAGATGTGTCGCTGTGTTTATATATAAAGATATCAATATCGGATGTGTCGATATATCGTGAAAAAAAACCACGATAAAAAAACAAAAGAAATAAATACCTTTTTATTTCCTATTATCTAGGCGGGTGTTAATTGTAAAGCGTGTAGAGTGAGGTAATGTTCTATTTTGGTTACACGTACATATTAGCTTTTGCATGTTTCAGCCTTCCACTGAGGCATGGAATTTAAAAATCTGTAATATCGTTCAAAAAAGCAGTGAAGGAAACCTGCCCACCTCGTATGTCTCCATAATTCATTGTATTACAATGTGTGAAATCTGTGAATTCGCCCTATCTTCAAAACAGTCATTATGAGATGTGGCCCGCAACAAACAGTAAAACATAAAGGGTTGTTTGGAATGTCCTAATTTTTCCCAAAATCGTTATGAACGTGGTTACGTTTATTATTTATTTATATTACTATCAACGTCAATCTATGATTCAAAAATATCCGGGAGCACCATATAATAGATTTAAAGGAGTTAGAAAGGAACATATACATTCATATACGTAGGTACCCACGTAATTTACGTAACGTTACAAAAAGAAACAAATTTGAACATGTGTGTTACATACATATTATTACATTCTACATACTCGTATATCGGTTCTGTGATTTATGTAACACACTTAACACTAATAAACTAAAAATTACAAAGTAAAATTGCAACTGCTTACACTTTTTTGTGCTGCTAAAAAAATAATACAACTGAATATTAAATCAATATTACAATTTATTACAGGTAGCTGACATATACGCTACGTTGCATTATGGAGTACCCGTGTATTTTGCTCAACCTGATGCCTTAAAAGGAAGCCTCGTAGAAACATTAAAAGAAGTAAAACCTACGAGGTGAATCTCAATAATATTCAATAAGCGACGATTATGAAATTTTACTCATAATTTTGGATTTTGCTTATCTAAGTAAAATTATTATATTTAAAAGATTAATTAATCGTTTAAAGAAATGTTCGTAAGTAATTGCATTAAATGAAAACTGTGGTGAAGCCGTTTATGGCCTGCTTTCAATATGCTGTCCATCTAAAATCTAAAATGGATAGTTTCCATACCATAAATGACATTTGCAGGTTCTTTGCTGTACCTAGAGTTTGGGAAAAAATGCATGAGAAAATCTTAGCAGTAGGCGGTTCGAGTGGCGCAATGCGGCGATGCATCGCTATGTGGGCTAAAGAAAAAGGCACAAAGCACCATTTTGCCCGAATTAATGGGTGATTATAATTCATTAACTCTTATTTAACTATGGCCTAAAGTCTTGGTATCGAACAGTGAAAAAAAAACAGATAATATATCTGAATGGAAACATTGGAAAAAGGATACTTGAAAACAAAGCGAGATAATAACTTCGTAACAGATGGTGACATTGAACTAGCACATATTTTCTTCAATACAAATTATACGCATCTAAATCATTCTAAATTTTCCTACTTGTGAAGTACACTTTATTAAGCAATATTATATTTTTGTTACTTTAGTTACAATATTCTTTATGCTTATCAGTTATTTTTCTAATTAGAGCTCTCTCAGCCGGAATGGTTGGGCTACCAATAGACTTCACGATCTTCGAAATGGTTAAATACTGGTAGGTGGAGGCAGAGATAATATCCAGATTTATACATAATTACCTTTTATCTAAATGCATGCAGAAATATTGAAAAGTCAGCATGTTAAATCGTTTTTCCTTATTAGTATCATAGTATGACGCATGTTAATATTACGATTAGTCGGATATTGTGATAAATAAAAATGATAAAAAGAAAATTAATATAAGGGATTTTTCATTATTAATCATTCTTATAACATAAGCCGAAAAGTACTAGTCATTAGGTCATTAATTTCAGCGTATTACGAGTATATTATCATTAATTTGTTTCGGGAAGCTTGCATGATCATTTATAATGTTTGTACTAATAACACACACGAACTATCGTAATTCATTTGATAATATTTGGAGTAATTTTTTATTTCTAATACAATTTATTTAAATAGATTTTTTTAAGAGGTAGGTACTCGTAATAAGAGAACTCAAGTCGTATGGAGAAGACTACGGAATCATATTCTACAGGACTATTCCAGTATCAAAACTTGTATGTTTTTCCTTTAAAAATTGTACATGTATCCGTGATAATGTGCCACATTAAATGTCTCGAGACGAATAGGTAGTTACCTGAAAGGTGTTATAAAAATTATGGTATGAGTACCGGAAGTGATAATGTGAATTGTAACAGGTTGGAGGGCACAACATGTGGGTACAAAATGGCCAAATCGCTGGTGTTCAACAAGGTCCGCGAATCGTTAGGACTGGACCAGTGCTTGACGTTCGTGAGCGCCGCTGCCCCGCTTTCGCCGGAAATTAAAAAGTTCTTCTTATCCCTCGATATCCCTATAATGGATGCATTCGGTATGAGTGAATTGGCTGGTGCTCACACCCTCAGCATATATCCCAAGTGAGTTAACTAACAGTATAAAAGCCACAATGAATTTTTCTTAAATTCTAATTAAAATTAAAAAACCAAATAAGGGAGGGCAAAAACTTGCTACAGTGGAAATAATTATCTTCTTAAAACCTAATTACACCTCCGTAGGTAGGTGTACCTACGTAATTCTAAATATTATTATCAGTTTGCAAACGATTATGTATAACTGACAATACAGAACTACTGAATAAGTCAATACTCAAGCTACAATAATAATTACTGCGTTAATTATTACTTACCTACTAATACAGAATAATTATATCTACTGGATCTTAAATTAACTATTCAACATTAAAAATAATGGAGAATCACTTAAAATACATATTTTTCTTTGCAGATTTAAATTGGATGCGGCAGGCGAAATTCTAGATGGAACAGAAACAAAATTTGATGGTTCACAAAGTGTAAACGGTCCAGGAGAAGTTTTGATGCGAGGTCGTCACTTATTTATGGGCTATATGTATGACGAAGAGAAAACGCGGAACACCATCAATGAGGACGGGTGGCTGCACTCCGGCGATATAGGCAGAGTCGATAGCAATAATTTATTGTACATTACAGGCAGAATAAAGGTAACTTGATTATTGTACATTTTTTTTAAGTAAGCAGAGGTAAGTACTCGTATTTTAGCTAATCAAAACGAATAACCCCCCTGAGTACATTTCATAAATAGTAACATGGTTTAAGATGATGATGGTCTCTACAATAAAAAAAACATAATATGGTTTAAACTAATGTCGTTTTTAGGAACTTCTAATAACGGCGGGAGGAGAGAACGTCGCTCCGGTACTGATAGAACAAAATGTGCAATCTGAACTACTTCATGTGGGATACGCGGTGCTTGTCGGCGACCGACGCAAGTTCCTGGCCATCTTGTTAACACTCAAGGTAACTGAAATTTTCCATTTATAAAGAATTTTAAATTTTCCATTATGTTACCGAACTCTCTAGAGGAAGTGGCATAAGATTGCGTTTATTAGGTCAATCTAATATCTTGTGTGTGGTTGATCGCTGTAATCGAGACCGGAAAGAATGGAAACGTTCGTGAACGTGTTAAAAGAGTGCTGGGAGGTTTTTTCGTCGGCTTTTTCTCCCGGTCTACAATAGTCTGAGGGGTGCACAAAGCCGAAGTACGATGACTAAAACATGACCTTCATTGAGTTACAATTAATAATTTGAATTTGAATTTGAACATTTGCCACTAATGGTGGAGCCACGCTACTTACTTGAGTCGCGCCTGACTTCACTTCACAAATAGCTTGCAGTCTGTGGAATTGGGACGGTTAATAGGAGGAACACACTATTACATATGTACGTACACATCTGAATAGCCCATTTATAGTTCCATTCATATAATTCTAGGCGAAGGTTAATCAAAATACAGGCGACGCTCTCGACGAATTGGATACAGAAACGGTCAAGTGGGTAGCTAGTTTGGGTAGCAAAGCAACCACAATCAGTGAAATCGTCAAGAATAAGGACCCAGCCGTAAGTCAAATACACTTATAACTTTTTACTACCGCAAGGTCGAATATATTATTACCTAGGCTTCGTCTGTGGAAGCACGATTTATCCCCAAGCATTGCTTGCGTTGTAGTATAAAGGATGAACATGAGCTTCTCGAATATGCTCCTTCGAACTATTAAATCCTGTGACTATTCTTGTCTGCAGCAATAAAAAAATGTCATCAGATTATCTGCATCTCCACTTTCTTTGCGTAACTTAAAAAAATGCTATGCAATGTGTTAGGATATTATTAATATAACTGATTTTAAAATATAATTTAAATAAAATTCACTGCTTGTTTGTTCACATATATTTTTTATTGATGTATGTATTTACAATTGACATTACCAAAACAAAATATAAAATAAAATACTTTTTAAATTATTTAAATATGGAATTGAACACAATGTGTTAACTATTATAAATTTGTGTTGTAGTGTTGTGAGCATTAAATATTTCTTTTTTCCCTACATAACCTACAAACTCAACCTAGTGTTGTTAATTTTGACTGTGACTGTTGTTATATTCAGGTATATAAAGCGATCGAAGCGGGAATCGCTCGCGCCAATAAACAAGCAATTTCCAACGCACAAAAAATACAAAAATTTGCAGTACTACCTGCGGACTTCTCAATGAACTCTGGCGAACTCGGTGAGCACATGCGTTTATTTAACGATTCTCTTCTCTTAACTATATGTATACTTGCGAAAATTATCTTGCCTTGAAACTGGCTGGCTTAAATTTGTTTTTTTTTTTAATATGAATTTACTGGTGCCCATAGGGAGAAGAAATTATAGAAAGCTACTATAGTTTTTTTTAATTTCAGGACCAACACTTAAAATAAAAAGGAACGTTGTTTATGAAAAATATAAAGACATCATAGAAGATTTCTATAAGGAGTAAATAATTGTCGATATTAGTTGGGTTATAGGTGTTTCCTAACTAATTGGGTACAGATTGCCTCTCATAAACAGGGAAAGAGGTAATCATAATTAGGTAATTTAATGACATTTTTGCTCAACTAATGGGTAGTGCGACTAAATAACGATCAGTACTTCACGGGGTGTAAATACTATTTTTGTAATAAAAGCACTTTTTAATATACACAACTTTTGTTTTATTTCACCAATTTAACAATATACATACATTACATAGACATCAAAATATAACTTTAATTAATTAACGCTCAATAATTTAGATTTATTAATTAATGTTTTTACTTGTCATCGTGGAAGTTATAATAACGGATATCTACGGTTAGCTTATAAATATGGCAATATGTCGACCCAATTGCACGATTTGATGAACCGCGGGATGTAGAACTATATATCTATATAATTTAGACAGTGTTTCGTCCTCATCCAAATGTTTAAAAACAGCCACACTAGGCCATAGACAGTGACGGTTGACAGATCGAAGGGCGGTCTGTCACAGCCACTTACTCGCCGATCGCGAATCGAAAAGCATCGGACGCGCGCGCGCATACATCGGTCTCCACCCGCCACCCGCACCACACGGGAGAATCTAAACACCACGGTAACCCCGGAACGTATATTTTCAAATCAACTCGTGAACTAAAACCAACCAGAAGCCTGCGTCGTGTGTGGACACCAAACCAAAACGGGGAGGTCAACGAGGCCTACGCCGGCAGTTTAGGTAAGTGGTGTGATATCCGGAGCTGTCGTGGCCTAACTTACCAGCGTAAAATCGTTCTGGCTCAGGCCAGCCCCAGGACGGCACGCCATCCCGCACTCGGCGGATGCGCGTGTTACAGACAGCTATAGAAATAAAGAAGGTTCAACGTCATTTCAATACATTAAGGTAACGAAACCATCTACCTATTAATGTGTGTAACATAAAGCACGGAGCGCTGTTAAGATAGAACAACGTAAGATAGAACAATGCCGTGAGTCGTGGTGGAATTTTAAAAACAACATAACGAACAAGACGAGCGGTATATCGAATTGTCCACCATTAGTGCATGTCAAAATGTTTGTAGAAGCCACTGCAATAAATCAGTAACGTCGCAATGGCTTAATTCATATTGGTTAATTTATTATATTTACAAGCTTATCGTGAATACCCATTACATATAACACAGCAATGGCAATGCTGCCTAGAAGCTCACAATATTTTCATTTCAGGCCAGACTTTGCTATAGTAACGAATATCAGGATGTTGAGGCATGTTCAATTTTGGACTCTTATATCACTTATCTACTAACTAACATTAATAATTCGCGTATAACACCCAAAAATAACTAGAACTATAAAATGGTTTTGTCATAATTTCCATGGAAAATTACAATTTATTTAACATTAATTATTTGAAACAATTGTTACGTGCATAAAAAGTAAACTAAGATTGTTTTTTATTTTCTTTTACAATTTCATAGAGCGAGATTGTTTCGCGCTGACCAAATTATATTTTGTAAAATATTCCACAATTTTGACAACTTAGTACCTACTTGTTTTTTGATTGATCTACTCGAGATTCTACATATACCAGCTGTGGCCGCGGCTCCGCCCGCGAGGACATCAATGTGTAACAAAGTTTTTCCCGCGTAAATACGTACCCGCGGGATTCCTAGGATATACCACGCGACCTCAGTCAATTTACATAAAACCGTAATGTAGTATATACTACAACCTTCCTCAAGAGTTGCACTATCGTTTAGTAAAAACTGTACAAAAATCTTTGTTTTATAATAAATCCCGATAAAGGATAATCATTTTTGGTAGTGTTGTTGCAACATTAGAGACAGCTATAATATTATTAACATTTATACTAATAGACAATGGAATGTATTTATGTATCACAAATAACAAACATATTAAGCAACTATGTAACAAGTGAAAAACTTAATGTTCTGCCAATGTACGTATGATATTTATGGTGATGATGGAAGGAATGATATTTGGCATTGAATATATATGTTTGATGTCTATTTAACATCTCCATATATGCCTACAAAAATAATTAGGAATTGAATTTTAAAAAATATAATGATATATAACTTACATTCTGATGTAAGAATCCACCGTATAATTACTATCAAATATAGTGGTTATTCTTCTGTAAATTTCGTATGGAAATATAAGATGAAATGTAACATGTGACTAATGTGTGAGAAATCCAACGCACAAGTGTTTGTTACTCTGTAAAAGACTTATAATATTTAAGGACGCCGCTAACATTATTTATCATTAGATACACATCTAACAGTTGACTAAGTGCAGTATTAAAATAGCCCGTCGGCGTGTTGAATGCAGAGCGTGATTAGGAGGTAGGGTGTCGGTGCGAGTGCGGCGGCGGCGCGGAGGCGGGCAGCGGCGGCGGCGCGTCGGCGAGCGGCAGCGGCTTGGCGACGCCGATGCGCACGACGCCGCGCGCCGCGCCCTTCAGCGCCGCCACCGCCTGCTCCAGGCTGGCGTCCTCTAGATTCTGTTTTGAAACGACATCAATCTACCTCCTTACAGATTTCTCTTTTTATGTTTAAATTATCTACGAAAGACGATCGTCCCCGATTGCCTTACTGATTTAAATGTACAATATTATATTTATAAAGGGCACGGATGTCCGCCTCGAGGCCCTTCCGAATTAATTTTATCGTTACATATCGTTAAATCAAAGTATATGTGACAGTACTTATGTACTGCCTTAGTAACTGTGCCATATAAAAAATACTAGCTGTGCCCGCAGCTTCACTCGCGTGGAAATCAATATTTTCCTGTTATTGCAACATTTGTCATTGCTGCTCCATTTCTATTAGTCATAGCATGATGTTATATAGCCTTCCTCAATAAATGAACTATTCAACACAAAATTTTTCAATTTGAACCAGTAATTCCTGGGATTAGCGCGTTCAACCAAATGAATTCTTCAGCTTTATAATATTAGCATAGGTTAAAATTGCAGGCAGTTCAGTACTTAAATAATTAATTACTATTTAAAGGACATTTTATATAATTTAAGAATTAGGCTTAAAATAATTTACTAAGCTGGATGATTATTGTTCTAGCAATAATTTATAACTTTTTAAAAGATCATTCCATTATAGGATCTTACTTAATCCCAGAGATCAAAACAAAAAGGTAGATATTATTTGTCCGGTATCAATGAGTTACAAATATTTAATTTTATGTTAAGAGAATAATGAACTAACCTGGTCATTAACAAACAGCAGGCGGTCGCCAGGAATAAGGCGGCCGTCTTGCTGCGCCACTCCGCCCGGGACGAGCGAACGGATCACCACTAGTGTATGCGCTGGTCGCATCGGATCCTGGTAGTCCAGGATCGAGAAGCCCAGCCCACGTTCACCTTTGACCAGCTCTGTAAAAAAAAATTACAAGAACTTACGTTTATTTCTTTTCTACCGCTTATCATGTATATTCTGCCATATCAAACTTACAGGATGTCCTTGCTATTTTTTTGAGCTAACTGATGATTGGTAAAACAAAACCAGAGAGCTATAAAGTATAATCTTTAAAGATGGATGAACGCATAACATTCACGAAAGCGCGCGTGCGTGTGTCGTGTTCAAATAATGTACGTAACCGATAATCTGAGGCTCGGAGGACCACATGGCGAGGCCGGTGAGCGGCTCCAGCGAGCGCGAGCGCACCTTGCTGCCGGCGCACAGCGCGCCGCCCTCCTCGGCGCCGGCGCCCGCCAGGCTGCCGTCGGATTTCGCCTGCAATGTACCGACGGCCTTTTACATAAATTACCTAATTTATATTTATTAAAAAATTAAGTAATAAATAAATAATTTACTCCCCGCAAATGGTGGAATTGGCCCACATAAATGTGTGCGTAATTATGTAATACGTAACACATTGCATTTTTTTGGCGTAAATAAATCTAAAAATATAATTTATCGTATACAAACAAATGGAACTCAAACGATCTAAAGGCACCTTTAAAATGTAGGAATTTTGATAAATCAACACAAAATAAGGTATATTTCCCTTGTTGTTAGCGTCCAGCTGTTTTACTCAGAAAATGTTAAGCCTTACATCTTATTGTTATTATAATTTGACTCTAAAATTAATTACATAACTGGAAGATTGTCACAAGTGCTTTTAAATAATCATATAGCAGGCAATATACGAAAAGAGTAACAGTTACCTTAACAAGTGTAGCAGCAGGTGGAGCAAGTTCAATAGCGGGAGCGGACACGAGAGCGGGAGCGGACACGAGAGCGGGCGCGGGCGCGGGCGCGGGGCGCGGCCGGGCGCACACCATGCACACCTCGCTCGACAATTCCTTCAAGATTGATACCACCTCCAGGTGGTTCATGCCGAGCAGCCGGTGCCCATTCACTTCTATAATTTGTTTTCAAAGAGGACATTAGAACGAAACATTTCATTGATATTTGTACAAGTATTTAGCAGATACTTGGCCACATACCGCATGGCTGTTATTCAAAACTATTTTTATGATTTCAACAAAACCAATGTGTGAATAACAAATGTAGATAGAATTCTTGTACAAAAGTCACGTAACGATATGAGAGGGTTTATATCTACACTAATATTATAAAGCTGAAGAGTTTGTTTGGTTGAACGCGCTAAACTCAGGAACCACTGGTTCCAATTGAAAAAATATTTTTGTGTTGAATAGTTCACTTATTGAGGACGACTAGAGCCTATATTACATCATGCTATGACTAATGGGAGTGGAGAAGCAACGCAAATGCATTCCTTTATTGTTCCGGTTTCCGTGTAATTGTTTCCAATATTTACTCTTAGTGTGACATTCTTCAAATAGTTTTATTTATTTATTTTCAAAAACTTACAACTAACATTACAGGTGGTATCCCAATGCGTTAGTGTAATTACATATCTA